>CAJNDV010029935.1:0-53289 GCA_905221635.1 Symbiodinium sp. CCMP2456 | reverse complement strand
CATCATCACCATCATCACCATCATCACCATCACCATCACCATCACCATCATCACCATCATCATCATCATCATCATCATCATCCGCATCATCATCATCATCATCATCATCATCAGCATCAGCATCACCATCATCAGCACCATCATCATGACCATCATCATCAGCATCAGTACCATCTGGTCATGGCCACAATCACAAGCAACCCATGTTTTGCACGCCGTCCTCGAGATCGAAGTTTTTTGTCCATGTTCAAGACCTCTTGGTGCCGGGGTAACAACGGGAGATCGCCATCAATTGTTGGCAGCACTCCCTGGTATCTGAATGTGTGCCGACTATGCCGTATATAGAATCTTTTTCAATCGGCAGTTCAGGTTTCGCAGTTTCAAAAATACTTCTTTCACAAGCGTTCAACAGGTGGTTCTGACACATTGTAGATGGTTGGAGTGGTTTTTTGGTGGCATGGACGTTTGCAGCACAGAAGCCATCTATGTGCAAGTCCTCTGGCTCGGCAGGTCAATCCCGACAAGAATGCGGGCAGATGTTGTTGCTGTTTTCGAGCAAACGTTAACTTGATGTAGCATCAGTTCATTTGAGTCCAACACAGCACCGTGGCGGTGCAGAGTACGGTTTGATGAATGTTGAGAAGCTCAGTGCTGGAGAGCTGGAGGGCGGTGGATGCATGCCAGTCGACTTCACGTCTATGTTGATGGGGATTATGAGCCGTTCCCAAAGAAAAGGTGACCAGGGCGACTTGCTGGGAACCTGGAAATGTGGGACGGGGGGCTTTGATCTTTCTCACAGGACTAGACCTTGCCGAAAGGATGGCATTTTTTCCAATGTGTTTTTGGTCATTTTCGTTGGTGGTTGGGGCTGGGGAGGACGGACAGAGCAGACATACAGAAGGAAGGCAGAAGGGAAGAAAGGAAGCGGCGGAACCAAGGAACGACGGAAAGAAAGGAAAGAAAGCACAGAGCGAAGGAAATGAAACGAGAAATACATACTCGTACGTACAGAAAGAAACAACGAAAGAACGAAACCAAGGTGCATCGACAAACTAGGTTGACCTATATCTTCCAAGGTTCTTTGCCAGCAAAAGCCTTCTTCACTAGGCATTTTCGTCGCAGGATCTTGTTGTGTGTCAAGCGCTTGGGGAACTCCAATTTGCAATCCAGCATGGAAGCTATTGGGGAGTTGCTCACTGGCAATAGCAAGTGATACGAGTGGGATAGCAACTTGCCATAGATAGAGCATCGTACCCACGAGCATGAATGATGCTTGCTTGCGACTAGTTGCCCAGGACTAGTAGGTGCCGGTCTGCCGGCCCAGTTGGGGTTGCTCTACATTCGAGTTTCCTTCAAGGAACCCAATGCAACGGTGAATCCTGAAGCCGCAACCTGAAGAAGCTTTAGACCCTAAGCTCTGAAGCATAGCGCCTTATAAGCAATGCTGAATCCAAAGGTTTCTCTTTCTGACAGTGAAGGCCGCAGCTGACGGATGAGGAGCTGCAAGCGGCGATCAGTGGGGGCAGCCGTGGGCTGCTGGCAGCGGGCTTAGATTCTTAGATCTTTGCTTCTGGTTCGAGATTTAGGACGACGGGTGTCCCGCCAAAGACCCCCGACTGGGGAATATGTCAGACAAATTAGTTGTCATACAACATCGTGAGATGTTATGCAGGGATTTCTCCCCAGCTTCATCCAGCCGACGGCGCTGTTGGTTGGTAGCCTGATACTGCGCGGCAGCCTCAGAACCTCCTCCTAGAGGGCAACGTCCAATCTTTCTAACATCCCATGTGGAGGCTTGAAAGCCGAGGAAGTCCGTGACTTCTCCGCACCAGAGGTATTCGGGCATGATTGTTCCGAGACTGCTGCCCTCCGCACCATGCATTAATGAGTTATATTCATGCTACCGAAAGGCATTGTGTCTGTGCAAATGTGGTGGGAGATCATGTCGCGTGCAGTGTGCAGGTTGCAGCCGCAGCGAAAGAGCTTCGGGACGTGGAGTACTTGGATTTTGGGTCAATGTAGATACTTACCTTGAGTGTTTATATCACATCATGTTCTAGCAGATTCTAGCACCTTTGCATAGCCACTGCCAGAGAAGGAGAGAAAGCAGCACTGCACTGGAAGTAGATTCTGCTGGAGGCCCTGGATGCCGGGGACAATCCGCTGGGTGTTGCCGCACCCCAGCCAGATGCCTAGCAACTCTGGGTGCATTCTAAAAATGATTCGAACATGTACCTGCTTGCTGACAGCTACGTTTCACGATATGCATGTGTCTGCATTGCTTCTTCGTGTGCAAAACAGTGCAGAACTGAGTAGTGAGTAGTGCGCATGAATTAGAGTCGTAGCCGGTCTCGTGCGCATGTGCTGTTGGGGAATTCTTTGCACAGAAGTTGGATGCCATGCTTTCAGGTTCGGCAAGAACCTTCGTATGGCTGGGTGCTGAGCCGCTAGAGCACACATTCAAACAAAAGCGGATTTGTTCGTCATCATGGGCTACCACTGCAGTGTTCCAGTCACGGGGCCATATTTCACATGCAACTATTCGAGTCAAAATCACAGATCGAACTGTCGGATCCATAGAAAACCGTGGCCACCGTGCTTTGCCTGAGACACCGACATTTTGGAGCCAGGTCCTGTGAGACTGCTGAGGTCCAGACAGTTCTCCACTTCCGTCGTGCGTGTGGGTGCTAGTAAACGCTCGGACAGCGGGTCTCGTGGGATGAGGAAGCAGGAACGCGTGCTCAAGTCCAAGAAACGATCCCAGAAAAGGCAGGTTTACAGATTACAGGTACCAAATGCTCGTGCCACGAGCGCCGCAAAGTTTCGTAAGCCAGCGAAGAAGCATCCCAATCCACACGAACGCTCATGATGCTGGTTGTGGGCCTCATTGTTGGCCCCACATGATGCAAATGGCGACGGCGACAAGGCAAGGAGTAAGAAGGACGGCCGTGAGCACTGACAGGAACAGAGACGAACTGCGGCCTCCTCCTCCTTCTGCACTCTATGGATGAGTACATAAAAAGGTACGGAGGTTATCTTTCGGGTTGCGTGCCGGGAAAAGTGGATGGCCTGTCGACCAAACTTCATCCGAAGTGGTCAGCAAAGACCGGGTTGGGTTGCTCTTGCTAGTGTTGCTGAGTAAAAAGTCGCCTGCGGGCTCCAATTCATACGAGCGAAGTGTCATGCTCTTTGTAGAGTAAGGGAAGCAGTGCATGTTGCCTCTTTAGGTGGCCATTGGCGAATCGGAGGAAGCAATCGAGCGCCTGTCGACACGTGCACGCATCAGCGAGGAGTGCAGCGCGGGGGGCCGGGCCGGACAGGGCTTCCGTAGCATTGAGCGCTTTTTAGCTACTTGACTTGCAAGGAGCACCGGCCTCTGAAGCCAACGGTGCTGGTGAACCCGGTCGTGACACCGAAAGAAGGCGCAGAGAGGGAGATGGGACCCAGGAAGTGAAGATACAGAACAGTCAGACATCATGGGCTGAAGTTGGCCATGAATCCGCGAAGCTTCGGTGAGAAGTGTGCTTTGGAGGTTGTGCCGAGGCCTTCTTTTGGGAGAGGTACCCCTGGCACGTTGAACTTGACTTCACCATGGACTTCTCAGAGATGCAGAATTCCTCGGCAGAAGAAGGCGGTGCTGTGGGTCCGAACCGGCTCGATCGCATGTGCAGTGCACGGGTTGCTTGAAAGGGTGTTCTTCCCCGGAATCCCGAGGCATAGCACGGTCGT
The DNA here is from genome assembly GCA_905221635.1 of Symbiodinium sp. CCMP2456. Lineage (NCBI taxonomy): Eukaryota > Dinophyceae > Suessiales > Symbiodiniaceae > Symbiodinium > Symbiodinium sp. CCMP2456. The sequence continues at coordinate 49,560 of CAJNDV010029935.1, read as the reverse complement.
TGTCGCGGAAAGCACAGGAGAGCTCCAGAGCTTCGATCAGAAGACGACCCTGGATGTCGAGGGCTGTCTTGGACGTTCTGCTTTCGAGCCAGCCTGTAGCCAATGCTCCAGGAAAATTCCGGTCGTTCACGGCCGTGGTGCAAGGACGTGATCTGATGATCTTTGCTCAAACCTGGCAGCCTCAGGTATGTTCAGATGCTGCTACAGTGTATCCACGTCACCCAAAGACATGCAGTGCAAACCTGATCAAATTCGTCTAAGTCAGCGTGCTTTCAGAATTATCAATCGAGGGAGTTGCTGGTAAACACTGACGCCTTCATGGTTCGGCACCGCTTCTTCGTGACGCTGCTTGCAGCTCTCGGTGTCCGCAAAGCCTTTGCGGCCTGGCTGAGCTTGGGAGCGTGATTCAGCGTTTCCTCACGCCCGTGCTTTGTTTTGGGTGTTGTGCGAAGAGTTCTTGAAAAGTTTGGCACGAGCTTTCCACGTGTCTCGACCTGGAAAGCATGCTGTGGCCTATGATAGACAGCTCGAGTTGCAGGAATGCTGGAATGCCTAATTTTCACTACTTCACCCCTACTTGTCTCAGGTGGGACCACGAGGCCGGCAATCCTCTTGTTTTGGCTCTCTGCACATAGAATCATTAAACAAGTGATCGCCTCGGTGCAGTGTGCTCTTTGGAAAGGCACTGTGACAGCAGCTCCATCCCGCGTCCCCATGCGATTCTTTGGCGGCGGCGGCGGCGGTGCCGTGGCGGCTCGACTGCGCAAGGAGATCAGAGATTTTAGTTATTCGCCTTGTTTCGTTCTGCCGCGATGCAGTGCCGAGGCAGTCGAAGATCATGCGCCGTCGTGGTCAGATCTTCAGGCCGCGTTGGAGGCAAAGTCCTCCAAAGAGGAGAAGGCCGGCTGCGCTGAAACTTCCCATGGAAACGGGTCCTGTAACGGAGTGCAATGGATAGTTCTCCGTAGTCGCTCTCCGCTGCCTCAGCCGGTGGGCCCCTCCTCCATCCACGACGGCGGGGTCGTACCCCCTCCCACCGCTTCCAGGGAACATTATGGTGGCGGTGGGGATTTCGTGGTTTGATCCAACGACGTGCCGCTAAACCTTGCTCTCATAAAAAAGGAGTCTGGCAGAAGAAGGATCATGATACTGGTAAAAATGGACGTCCTATTCTGTAAGAATAACACGGCTAATAATGAGAATAACAAACAAAAAATAGCAATAACAACAATGCGTCTAATATAAATAGTATACAGAAGTACACTAATGATTGTGATGCGGGGGCAGCGGCGGTGGTGGCGTAATGGTGCAACGTGGGGGAGGGGCGGGGGTTGTTAGAAGCTTTCGCGGCACGGATTCAGCTATCACTGCCTTTCCCAGCCTGGGTTTACGATTCTCCGCCCGTCCTGCTCCTTGCCCTGCAAAAACATTTGCGTCCTGGCTCCTTGCAGGAGTTCCGATCGAAGCTGTCGAAGGGACAGGTTGCCAATGCAATGGCGAATCTCCGAGTTTTCGACAAGGCGGATGATGTTCAAGATGAGCCCTTTGTAGTTGAAGGAAGGGTCATTCGTTGCTGGGCTTTCAGTGGTCGCCCGTGTGTTCGTTTGCGCAGTTGCTGTTTCCCAGAGCCTTTTCCTCACGGTCTGTGCAGGATTCTGACTCCGCCAAGCGCGTGACTCTCTACCGAGATACCGCATCTTGGTGTCCATACTGCCACAAGGCTGGCATGCTCGTTGTTCCCCTAATTCCTTAAGGATCGTTCAACTGTTAAGGCTATCAACGCGGAGTGTTTAAGCATAATTATCATGTACGGCTAAGGCTTTTAGGCACAGCCCAGTCGAGCAGGTGTGGCTTCTGCTTGAAGAGAAACAGATTCCCTACAACGTCAAGCGGGCCGCTTTGCTTGCCAGAACAGTTTTCAGCTTTTTTGCGGAGCGTTATAGGCATCGCAAGGTAGACACTCTTGCAACTTCGGGTCTGGGCAGATGGTCGTATTTCTGCATGCCATTGGGTCATGTTGGGCCTAGGTCAACATGGCCTGCTATGGCAACAAGCCGCCGGAATTCCTTGCGGTGCAGCCAAACGGGCAGATTCCTGTGGCCGTTATCGACGGCGAAGTATTAAGGCCAGAGTCCCTGCCAAATGCATAATCCTAAGCGTCGGTCCTTAAAAAAGGGGGCAGGCTGGGGCAATCTATGTGCAATCGGACATCACTTTTGCATAGGTTTCAAGCTCCTGGGTGCTTCTTGGATGCCCGCTTTGTTTTCCACTTCACACTTTTGATGGGCTCCACCCCTTTCCGATAACCGTTGAAGACAATCCACCGAATGCCTGGATATGCTTGCTTTGCTAATGCCAGAAGTTTGCAAGATGCTCGAAATTGCTGGAAGCCATCATATTACCTGTAGCTACCCGAGTCGTCGACGTGCAGGTTCGGGGGCTCTGATCTTAGCAAGGTAAACGCAGATGTTGTGGCAGCCAGGTCATCTGATGCCATTATAGAACGTGACTCGGCTTTGCATCTTAACATGGGTGACTGGAAGCTCATTCGTTCAAGTAAGAAGGCCACATCCAGCTGCAAGCTCACACGCACACGAGGTATACTGCGAATGAACGGCGCAAGCTCGGAGGTTGATCAGGCCGGGGTTGTTAGAGCATCCTGCAAGCTTGCGTTTCGCTGAATGTTTGTCCTGCACAAGCCTGCTGAACCTCAGCTGTCGCAGTCCTTGGACCCCTTTGACGATGCTCAGAGCACGCAACTTGGCGGGACCTGCGATGTTGTTTTGTCATCTTGGTTCAAGGTCTTGTCAGCCAGGCTTGCAAGATCTACCCATACTGTAGAGTCAGGCCTGATCCTAGAAGCTTGCGTCGAGTTCCGGATGCGACTGCACCAGACTCGGTTAGGAAAGACACTCTGTACTCAGTTTCAGGCTGCATACCGTGGGCTTTGCAGAAGACGTGGTCTTTTGAGTTCGTCATGAAAGTATCATGGCATGAAAACATCATCAGCACTAGCGCCAACATCGTTCCTATCGTCCCGGTACCCTGCATCCCCATAATCTTTATCATCAGCAACAAGGACAACAACCCCAACTGCAGCAGCAACGTCAACAACGGCAACGACAACAGCAAGAGAAATATCAACATGAACATCTTTGCACACATCTTGAAGCAACCATTTCACACCTCCCTCAAAGGAATCTGCTTCGTTTGGAGCGGCAGCTCTTCTCAGCCTGGCTGGGGTGGCTGTGCCGTGGTGGGGGGCGACCCGACTTTGAGCGAACCCTGCGGAAGGCACGGACGGAAACCTGCAGAAAGAGAAGCTCTGAGAAAGGTAACACGAGGGTGTAAGATGAGAGGGTTCAGGGATGAATTGGATGTACCTTTTTTGTATCATGCCCTGCTGTGGATGCAGCAGCTGGTATTGCAGATTGCGACGGAGCTGTCCCAACAGACATAGCCATAAAGCTGCTTCTTGCAGCAGATCAGGTGGAGGACACTCTGAGCTCCAGGAGCAGTGGGCCATACTTTCTTGGCGATCGCTTCTCGCTGGTTGATATCATGTGCCATCCTCAGATCCTAGAAGTGCAGCAGGTAGACACCATAATGGAAGGTTGCACCACACTACCTTGACACACCTGTGGAGTGCTTCGATTTGCCTTCCCTGGCCTTGGAATGCACGATCTGGCAATCAGACTTCAAGTTGACTTCAAAGTGAGCAACAGCTGTGCAGTACCAGAAAGTGTGCAGGCAGAAGAGCATTTGACGTGAGGACAGCTCAAGCTGAAAAGGTCAGGGAATGCATCATTGCACCGCAACTGTGCTGGGTGCTTGCAGGGCTGATCCGCCCACACTATACAGCCAATAAGGCGAAGTCTGTGGTAGAGTGCGATTCGATTTCGGATAACCCTGCTAGATCGTTCATCCGGATCTACGACAAAACCGAACACTGATACGTCTGCGAAATTGCAGTTACACCCCCCGCCATTTACACCTCTTTGTTTTTTCCTGAGGTATGCGCCCTTCATCGAGAGAGCTGTTGCCTCGCTGGCCTACTTCAAGGACGCACACACACAGATACTCAAACATGCAAGCTGTCCCGGATGTATATCCCTCTGTATGTGTTTAAGCAGAACCACAGATGAGATACGTACTTATACATACATATACTTACGTTGCATACAGTCACATGTATACATTGATTGTATAATCATAGTATTGTGCAGCATATTATGTCGTATCATATGATACTATGCTGGATTGTATTGTATGGCATTGCATTGCGTAGAATTTTGCATGTATCATATATGCATTCTTATTGCTCATCTGTAGGATCATGTAGCATATGTCAATGTTTCTGTCTATGTCCAAGTCGATGTCTCCGTCTATGTGCGAGTCACTTGTTTCGTCGACTTGCTGCTTGCGGGCCTAGAGCATCTGCTGCAAGAGAGGAAGAGTTCTTGCTTCAGAACTGCAGCTGATATGTCAAATTGTCTGCAGGGCTACAACATTCGGGATCGAGCGGCTTTTCCGGCCATCAATGCCTGGTTTGATGCAATGGAGTCGCCACATGACAGCAAAGCTCGCGAAATACAGAAACCATCAGCATGGACGAAGTCCTGCTGTGCTGAGTTGTGGTGTTCAGGCTTTCAGGCACTTCACGGTTGCGAAGGGCTTCATTGCAAGGGAGTGATGTTGCCGCAGACAAGTATCGGCCCTTGTATGCTTAGCAGGCGGGGGTGTTTCAGGCAGTGCACACGACAGGAGTTCATGGTCTATCTGCAGAGGTTCGTAACTAAAAGAATTAAACAGATGTCCTCATAGGTGCATCTGACGGGCTGCTTTTACTCAGTCATCGGATGTCTGCTCTGTCTATCACGAAGAGGCAATCAAGAATCTATGTTTTCAGCATTGTCTTTATGCCCGATTGCCGCAGGCATAGTTTTTTTTCGCAGGTGATAGAGAGGGAGATAGACGGAAGCGATGCACAGGGACACACCGTTCTTACCAAGCCAACCATGACTGCTTTGCCTTCTGTCATGGTTGCTCCACCAATTCTAAGGCGGCCAAGCTACAGGGCAGCCAAATCCGACTACTACACCCATGCACATGACAGCCTGCAATGCACACATTATGCCCATTTGCTTTGACAGGTCGCACTTCTGACTCGCAGATGTCTGCTCTCCAAAATAGCTTGCAGTGCTGTGGGACAACCCTTTTAGTAAGAACAAGCATGTTCAGAGAGCCTGCAGTGCGAGTAGCAGAAACAAATATACTAAGCCATGGCAACAATGGATCAGAATCACACTGATGCTGGTCATCGTGATGAGGATGGACACCGTTGTGGTTGTGGTGATTGTCGATGTGGTAGTTCCTGCGATATCGTGCTGACACGTTATTACCGTGATGATGGGGATGGTCGAACTGGTGAGGATGGCTGTGAAGAAGAAGATGATGATGTAGCTCCTGCTGCTGCTGCTGATGATGATGATGATGGCGGTGATCATGCTGATCCTTCTTCCGACGATAGTAGCGGTGGTGGCGCCGATGGTGGTAATTGTTTGGGTGGTGGCAGCGGTGATCATGATGATGAAGGACATGAAGTTGATGGTCATGGCGATAACGAGGAGGAGGAGGACGAAGGCGACGACCAAGGCGATGACGACCTCGAAGCCGAGGAGCACGGCAATGACGACGATGGCGACCAGGATCAGGAGAATGACAGTGGTGATGGTGATGCTGCAGATAACCTTTCGTATAATGCTTCGACGAAGGATAAGATATGCATAAGGATCGATTTCTAACATGCCTAGCAGGCCTAGCAGCCTGACACACTATAGCGCTGCCGTTGGGTTACTTTCGTGTGCTATCCTTGAGATAATCACAACAAAGGTTTAGCCACAGTTTGTATGTAGTTAATGGAAATTGGAGTGAGAACCCTGCCACAAAGGTAGGACAGTCTAGAACAGACGGGTAGCTACGTACTTGTGGATGGGCCCTTAAAAGGACTTGCCTCCTCAACTCGGTGGCTGCAACGCAGAAAGCGGGGGCAAGGCCGTCTTGAGGATTTTTTTAGGGTTTGGCGGGGTTTAGGTCTTGAAGGTTTGGGGTTTAGGGGTTCATGGACTTGGGGCTCAGGGGTTGAGTGGTTTAGGATCTATCCTGCATTCTCAGCTTGGTGGTGCTGACATCTGACTTGAATGATATATAAGACGGTGAAGGGTCTCGGCGACGCTGTTCCTTCGTACGAACGCCGGGCCGGAGTTGTCGTTCTTGCACCGCCCAGTAGTTGGGACACGTTCTAGATTCTGGAGGGAGGAGATGTGCATAAAGCTTCCAACCGATATTCGGCTTCGTCCAGGCCGCCCGGGACGATATCGACGGTCATGCTTGGAAGTCTCCTGACATGCTTTTCTTTTGTGTGGGCTCTTGCGGTATAAGCGCATAGTTGCAGCCGCCTGGTCAATGCAGGCCGCTGACCTGCAAAGGAGCTTCTTGTACGATACAAACCACTGCAATGCAGTCGATTGCCGTAAATCACAATCTAGCTGCGATGTGCGGCGACTGTTCGCACCGATGATTGCCACTGTGGCAACTATGAAGGCGATGCTGGCAAAGGCTGTGATGATAGCATGTTGAAGAGGCACTGAGACACTGGGTTGCAAGCCTTCTGCTAAGCTGCTGTGCTTGCACCGATCTTTGCATCACTAGCAGCACTAGTGCGGGTACTCGTTTTCCTGCTGGAGCTGCTGCAACTGCTGTTGTTAATGGTGTCGCTACCGTTCTCGTAGTTGCTGTTGTGATTTTGGCGGTGATGACAGAGACGGAGGTAGTGGAAGCAGAAAGTTGCAGCTAGTGGGAGTGAAAGTGGCAGCGGTGGTGGTACTGCTAGCGGTACTTGTAAAGCAGAAGGCTGGTGGTGGTGAGGAGGTGGTGGAGGTGGTCTTCGTCATCGGTCGTTGTTTTCGTCGTCCCTTGGTATGTGGTGCGGTTGTTGTGGTGGCGGTCGCCGTTGTAGTCGTGGTGGTGACCATGTGGCTACGGTCGTGGTTGTGGTTGGCATTGTTGTGCTGCATGTTTGCAATGTTGCGATCTAGGTCGTCACCGTCGTCGTCGTCATCTTCGTCGACGTGGTCGTAGTCGTGACCGTAGTCGTGGTTGTGAAAGGCGGCGATTGTTGCTGTTGGTGGTTGTGGTGGTGGTGCTGGTGTCGTTGTCATCTCACGTTGCTGGTTCTTCTTGTCGTTGGTGGAAGTGGTTGTGGTGCGGTTGCCTTGGCTTGTCCTTTTGGTTGTTGATGTTGGCCGTAGTTGCTCTTCCTCTTGACTGTGGCGGCCGTGGTGCTGCTGCGATGGTGGTGCTGGCTGCTCGCTGACGTGTCCACAGTTTTTACAGGGCATTTGGAAGGCATTTCAGCTGCTTTTCCTTTCATCCAGGCTCCCACTCCAGGCAGACGTCATCGAGCCCGAGTGGTCTTGGATCTCATCTGCTGAGGTGTCTGAGCACATTGCAATTACAACTGCAACTGTGGGCTGATTTGCCTTTGGAGTTGAGCTGTCTGAGATGCAATCTGAAGGAAAACCGTGTGAAACTTCGAAGCATCTGTTTCCTTGGGCCCTCGCTCCACGAATCTTTCGCTTGTCGTCACATTACAAAAGCGAAGACTTGGATTTTAAACAGAAACACCTCGTCTGCACAGGCCCGTCGAGAAGCCGCAGAGCGATTGATCAACAACCACGAGGCCCTCCGAGCTGAAGTCGCACAGCACCACATTCTGACAGGGTCACATGTTGCCATTGCAGATGCCTGATACTGCTGCCTCTTGTCTGCAGACGACTCACGAAGCTGTCGGTACTCCATCGGGTTTGAGCCAGGTTTTGTTTCCCTTAACGTGCTCCAAGTTTTAGAACTTATGTGGGCTTAGTTCATCTTGCCATAACATATTGTGTTGTATTGTATTCTATAGTATAGTCATAGTCAGTATAGTGTAGTATAGTACAGTACAGTACAGTATAGCATAGTATAGTAAAGTAGTGTATAGTATAGTGGCGTAAAGTGGGTGGTTGTCAAAATTGTGGTCCCTTGTTGGGTCCTTATTATAATACGGCATCTATTATTTAGGGTACCCAAAAGGGACCATAATTTTGACAACTACCCAAGTATGGACCCAGTCTCGCCTGTTTCCCCCGGTGCAGGCTGTCGCTCGCTTTGCATCTCGCGCTCGGTCTGGACCTGGCCCTCCGGCTGATGTGGGGTTTGGGTGCAGGGTTTAGGGCTCAGGGATTTGGGTTTAGGGTTTAGGTCTTAAGCTTTAGATTTTAGGTTAACGGTTAGGCTTAGGAGTGAATATGCTGGAGTCTGAGTCGTTTTTCCTGGAGAATAGCCGCTCAAAGCAGCAGTGGCGAAATGTAGGCTTGGGAGACCCTTTGCAAGAAGCCCCGCAAGCTTTGAGAAGGCAGCCTTAAGCAGACCGAGGATTTCCGCCTGCGTGGGCAGAGCTTTCCGATCCCAACGACACTTTGGCCCAAATCGGTTCCTTTGCGCCTGCGCTGGGGAAGCCCGGCCTCTCGGATTTCTGAATTCAGCGCAGGCAAAGCCAGCCGAGAAGTGGATCTCCACGATGGATGTGTCCAGACCTGAGAAGCAAAAGGCGGATGTTCAATGAATGTCAGCTGCTTCCATAGTCCTCCTGCGATGCTGGATAGCTAACATTCTTCAGGTTCCTCCGCCACACCGTAGACATGTTATTGGCGGGCGATGCCGCTGCTGCTGATCGCCACTTGGCGAGAACTCGTGGCACGGCCCGTGTTGAAAGGGTCCGTGGGTTTGTTTGTTTTGGGATTTGTTTTCTTTGTTTTGCAATGCCTAGACACCCAGTATCCAGGCTGAAAGACCAAAACACAGAATAATGCTGCTTTCCGGGCAAAATTTCCGCAAGGCGATGATGCTGATCCCCTCCGATCGGCTTCGTGGGAGGCCAGGGTGCAGATTCCATCTCTCCTGCGAGTGCTGTGAACGTGCGTCTTGTCGCCGCGCTTTGTCGGAGCTCGTGGCTGCAGGCAGCTCAGAAGAGCATGCAATCCTTGAAGGGGGAAGACCGCATCTTGACAAGGGCCTTTTCTGCATGATTAGGACTAGGAATCGCCGAGCTGCTAGTCTGGGCAACCCCTCCTCTAGCCATTGCTGACTGCTCGCACTAGTAAATACTCGTTTCTGCTGCAAACCACGTTTGAACGTGTTCGGAGATTACATATTTCAAGATATTTTGTGACTGTGGACAGGCCCTAGCATCTGTAGCTGCAGGTAACGACCTTGCAGAATGCCTGCGATACCTGCAGCAACGCGTAGGCGGGCCAAGGGTTTCGGTTGCAACCCGCAGCGCAATTACTTTCCTCTCTTCGCACCATTCGAATAAAGTCTGGACCCCTAAAGATGAAACCCAGATTTGGTACAACCACACCTTGCAGGAGTTCCGCGGGATATGTCTCTCAATGCAGCGAGGCGTTTGCGCGGCGAACTGGGGCCTCTAGGCTGTATGGCATGAAGTGTCAGCATCTCTCAGTCGCCGTTATATCATCATATAAATGGACAACATCGTCAATCGTTCCAATAGCCATCACAAGAAGACGGTATATGTTTTTATGGCCAGTAGCGCGGCGAGACGGAGAATGGTGACGGTAGTCACTGTAGTCCCTACGCAATTGGACGATAGTGTACGCTAAAGCCCTGTTCTCAAGACCCTTGCGACCCCGAGCTGCAGCCGAGGAAGTTGATCGCAGCGCTTTGACGACGCCCACAGTGTATCAAAGGAGCAGATCCAACCATCTTCGGTTTGCGCGACTTTTCAAACGGGGGTCTGCGGAGTTGGCGGCATCTTAGATAAGCTGCAAACATGGCAGTTGTTGTACCAAGAAAGTTTCTCTAATTGCTTTGGAAGCGGCAGAACAGCAGCCAGCTCTTGCACCATGCCGTGCGCTGCTGAAGTTTTCGATGAATTTTCGATGGCCTGTGCTTCACATCTTGCCATCCAGTTTTCATCGTTGCTAGACAGAGCAGCTGGGCGGTGAAGCTGCAATTGAGAAAAGTCAACTGCGCATGGCAGTGTTCCGGCTCCCAGCTGGTTCAATCCTCTGGTGCCAACATATGGGTGGTTGTCAAAATTATGGTCCCTTTTTGGGTCCGTAATATAATACGGCACCTAGTATTTAGGGTACCCAAAAAGGGACCCTAATTTTGACAACCACCCATATAGAATTAAGCGTAGCTAAGAATCTAAGACTCTTTGATGCTAGGCTCATGGGTTCATTGATGACGAAATCATGGCCAGGTCGGCTTCTGTGCCTGGATACGAAGCAGTGGTTGGACGGCCGCTGCAGGCGGAAGTGCGCCTTCTCTTTTTGTCTCGTGATGCGGATCCTGGACTGGAACTGCAACTCTGAGCCTTCGGATCGTGCTCAGAGAACGGTAGGATGCCGACACTGCAGTGTCCTTCCCCCGAAGACTTTTTGGTCCGGTTGTCTCCCCCCACTTCCGCATGCCGTCTGAGACCGTCCATGTCTCTTGCTTTCCTGCTCCTGCCGTTCGTCTCGCCTGAGGCTTGAGTCCGGCTTGTTTACTCAAGGTTTTCATGGGTTTTCGGCGCTTTGTCGAGAGCCGGCTGACAGTCTTCTTTGTTCATCAGCTCCGGCCTTGTCTCGTGTCGGATTGCAAGGTGGAGGTAAAGGCCTTCAGCGAAGAAGGTCGGGCGGTGAGCTTCATGGCCAAAGGCTGGCAGGCGTGTGTGGGGGAAAGGGTAGACTTCTTCGCAGTCTATTGTACAGTACTGTCTGTTATTGTATTATCCCGTACTGCACTGCGCTGTACTGTACTCTACTATGATGCATGGTACTGTATTGCACTCTCGCCTAGCACAGTGTAGTGTAGTCTAGTGTAATGCATGTACTTGTGTACTCACACTTTACTCCCTCCCCCTCCCCTGCCTGCATGCCTCCTCCTCCCCTACCCTGCTCCATCTCTCTCTCTGCCACCCCCTGTCTGTGTTGCTATGCACAAAGCGAACAAGCACACGCGGACAAACCACATGCAATGTGCGTGCACACAGACACATACAAGAACGGGTGTCCGTCGGATAGGGGATTCCGCAGGAACAGCCTAACCCAGACCCAAACGCAACCCAACAGTTCACCCTGACCCAGACCCAAACACAACCCACAAGTTCAACCATCCGAGTGGATTTTTCATTTTCGTCTGATTATATAGGAGCTGGTACGAACATGTTTTTTTCTTTCTGCTTGAGCTTCCCAAAAGCGACCGGCCGCATTGCCAGAATTGCGCAAAGCTCCGATAGATCACATGTGCCCTTCAGAGCAAAGCTTGGTGCGAAAGCTTTGTTCATTGGTTCACTCACTCCAGGCAAGGCAAATCCAGCATGCAGTTGACATGATCAATGGTGTTCTCTACGTGGACCGTCCGAAGCTTAGTTGTGATACGGATTGGCAGGAGTCACTTTGCCCCTGCTAGTGAGATTCAACGCATGTCTTCCGCTGCTCAGCCAGTACTGTCTGCTGTTCCAAGGTATGGAGACAAAGTCTTTCCGACGAGACAAAGTTGAGGTGCCTACGTCCAATCCGACGCCTCTTTTTTCCTTCCTCTCTATACCTATGCTTGCATTCCGCCTTTCTTTGCCAGGAGGATCTACCTGAAGGAGTGCCTTATGGAGTTCGAGCAGCGAAGGCGTTCACCTAGGATAAAGTAGCTTGTTCAAGCCCCTGTCGATTCTTGTTCGATGCCGACAGTACAGTCACACGAACTCTTGAAACTTAAGGATTATGGGACCCCAAACCCAAAACCCTTCAACCCTAAGCCCTAAGGTTTCACATCTATGCATTGCTGACGGCAGGTACCGCGCTCGAGGCCGAAGTCGTCGACCGGCACCTCAACTGCAGGAAGCCGGGTTTCGGGGTGTAGCTTTTGGGGTAGGAGGGTTTAGGGTATGGGTTTTGGACCTCATTCGGAAAGCGTCTGCCTTCGAGGTATGGCATTGCAGCAAGTGCTGCAACATCTGACGTAAGATGTAAGAGTTGCAGCCGACTCCTGGCTGGCATGTTGCTTATCACTTTCATTTTTTATTTGTACTCCTCCTGATGCCATTTCCGCCCGTGTGCTTCGTTTGCGCTGTGAGGTTCTAAAGTACATGTCTTCGTCCTGTCATGGTCTGTAGCCGGAGCAGGCTTAAGTTCAGGAGGCTTCGGTTGAGGCACGGTGGAGTTAAGCTGGTCTTCAGAAGTTGTCAAGGTTGAGGTTTCAATTTTCAAAATAACATACCAATACCCTCTAATATACCAGAAAGCAATACAAGCCAAGGCAAGCGGTCGGCTCGTGCTCGGAGATAGTGGCAGATCACCTGCCACGCAGCACACTTCCGACTGCATCCGGCGACCTTCAAAACAGTGGTCTGTGCATATAAGGTATATGATAGAATATCATGCAATATAATATACAAAAGGGTAATATAGTACACTACAATATAACATAATGCTTATCAATAGCCTTGTGTGTGATCTGGTGATACTCGTGCTTGAGTGTCTAAATTCCATCTGTGGGCCCCTGCGACTTCAGTAACCTATGGTTCTGCAAGGACAAGCATATTATACTACATGATATTATATTATCGTATGTTTTGTTTTAGTGTGTTATTTTGTGTTATATTATCTTGTTTTGTGTTATTTTAGATGATCTAATATTGTTGTATACTCTGTTATATGGAGGTTATATGAAGATATATTGCATTTTAATGTATTATATCATAGTATATTATATTATAACATATTTTGTATTATGTTACATTACATTATATTTTCTTGTATTATAACGTATTGTATTAGGTTATATTGTATACTACATGCTATGTTATGTCAGATGTTGTGTTATTTTAAAATATGCTATATCATATGATGTTATGTTAAAATATATCATATCATATTACAATATAATACATCATATTACACATTACATTATATATTATGCTTATATTATGTATTACCGTATGTATAATGTTATATATTATAGCATATATATATATATATATATGATGTTGTATATGACATTAGAAATAGTATTACACATTCTATTCTATATATATATATATATGTATATGTATGTATGTATGTATATATATATATATTGTACTATAATGTATATATATATATATATATATACAACATCATGCTATGTTGCGTTTTATTATATCACGTTATATTGTATTATAGTGTGTTTGATCCTAATATATTGTGTTGCAGTATATCAGAGTATGTCATATTGTATCATAAAACATAGTATATCTTATTTCGTATGTCCCCCTGCTTCCAAATCTAGCAGCGTCCGTGCCTTCGAAGGGCCAGACTGCAGCCTACTCCTGAGCTAAAGCCAGGAACTTGAAGTTTAATCCGAGCCTTGATTCGGACAGATTAGCCTTGAGCCACCTCGAACGACCAAGGCCAGACCGTGGCAAAATCAAGTTGGGCTCAAAACTTGAGTTACGAAATGGCCCAAAACACTGCAAATCCATCTTGTAGCATACTTGATCCAGGTAAGTTGTGTAGTCAATCCGCTCGAACTGCATTTCTGGACAAATGGGTCTCAATAAGTAGTAATCGTATCTCCTTACAGTTTGTCCCTATATAGCTATAGTATAACATACCCCGAAACATATTCTCTGAATCAAGACAGATGGGTGTGGCACTTCAAAGCAAATTCCATCAGCGTTTCCGACCTGTCGCAGGGATTTGCAGCCAGCAGTGGTGAATATAGACAGAGACACATGCGGGGGCTTCTACAAATAGGGTACTCAACGGCCCTCACAACCGGATCCTACTATGTATTCCTGAAGCTCCCATACAGGAGCAGAGAATCTCGTCGCAGTGCACTTGTGATTTCCAGAATTCAGGAGCGGTCGTTAAAGTGTTCTGAGGTTTGCAAAGTAGCAGCTTCTTTGCTCACGGAACACTTTCCAAAAGTTCTGGACAGCAAGACATTTAGCACCAGCCTCGCTGGCCATGAAGATCGTCTAGCCGCCCGGCCGGTGCCATGTCGGACGAGGTCTCTTCTTTTCTGAGGGGTGTGACGGCATGTCTTTATCATAAACCACCAACAGGGGTCCCATATCGTCTCCACTGACAGGAGGCATCCTTCCAGCTACGGATGTCTGACTCAGATGCCGCGTCATGTGAGGAGGCCCTTCTTGAGCTCACCTTCTGTTGCAGTCATGTGCTGTGAGTTTCACTTCGGCAGGGCTCCGGGGCGATGTTTGGGCTGACGAGCAAGGAAGATTGAGCCTGAGAAATTGCCACACTTTGGGGCCATGGCGAGTACCTCAGCCTGAGGTTCTGTCCTTGCCACAAGAGATGCAGTCCGTGCTGCAGAGTACGCAGGACAGCTCTTGACCAGCGGTTTCAACAGCTCTCATGCACTGGCAAGATTGATGCTGCGTGACCCGAGCCCAGGGCACATTCTGAAGTGGCACTGATTTCAGAAGCCAGGCCAACCTAGCAACATCTACTGTAGCAGCGAATTTCTTGCGCTAAGCTGTGGCTGTGCTGCCTCGAAACCTGAGCTGTCACACTTTCAACAATGCGTGGAGCCACAGGTTTGGGGAATCGGGCAAGTTATGCTGGCCTCAATCCGATGCATCGTCGAAAGCAGGGTTGGCCGGGCTTCGGAGGGGTCGACAAAGACAGCTGGGACCGGTCGGCCTCAATGGGTTTCACGAGTCAGGAGACCCTGAACCAGCGGAAGCGTCGTCGTCAAGATGAACAAGAGGCCAACTTTCCGGAATGGCAGCAGCTCCAGTGCAGCGCTTCGTAGCCTTTCTCGTGCGACAGTTTCATCTAGAGGCATTTGAGAAGCGAGCGAGGAGGCGTCAGGAACATCACAGCCCGGAGCCCATATTCAAGACCAAGCGTTGCAGGCCTTCTCCTCCACCTCCTCCTCCTCCTTCTCCTGCTCCTCTTCCTCGCATTCAGCACGTGGCCGTCATTTGCATCATTTCCATCGTTTCCATCAGCAGCATAACCATCATGTCATCCTCATCCTCCTCCTCCTCCTCATCATCATCCTCGTCCTCATCATCCTCATCATCCCCCTGATGCTCCTCATGCTCCTCATCCCCCTCATCCTCCTCATCCTCCTCATGCTCCTCATCCTCCTCATCTTCCTCATCCTCTTCATCCTCCTCCTCCTCCTCCTCCTCATCTTCCTCCTCCTCCTCATCCTCATCATCATCATCCTCCTCCTCATCATCATCACCTCATGGTGATTACAACTGGCCGCAGCATGGACATGCTCACCGTTGTTAGCATCGTTTGCTCCTCCTCCTGCTCCGCCTCCTCCTCTTCGCCATTACTTTCATGTTCTACCGAGTGCCATGAGGCTAAGCTTCGTTTGTCTCTCAGGTACGGCAAAGCTGGGTTGGGACTTCAAGCCTCGCGCCCAGCCGTGCACCACAAATCCTCCCGAGCTCTTTCAGCTGGCACAGGCTGAGAGAAGTGGCCCTGCTCGCGGTGCAGGTTCCAGAAGGCTTCGATGAATTCTCTGAGACTCTTCGGCTCCAGAGCATTCGACAGGTCCACCGGAGCTTCGCAAGATCCTCCAAAATGAGGCGCCTTTATCCTGAGTTGGGACACGCGGGCAGGGGCGCGTTCATCGCCTTTGTTCGACCAGGCGCATCCAGAGCTGGCGTGGACCGAAGCTGGTTCGACCTTGTCAAAAAGATATGCCAGTTCGGGTTGCTTGCCATGCTTTATGAAGTCTTTGGAACAGAGAACTGTGTGGCTCAGGAAATGTGCGCCAACAGCATCTCCAATGTACATAGATCGAGATGGCTCGAGTCTGCACGGTGGCTGGGACCGAGCTCGCCGCTCTAAACACGAGGGATCTGAGCACCCTCATAGAGGTGCATGGTGGTTTCAATAGAGCGGTGAGGCGACATCTGGCTCCTTTAATCGGCGTGCCGACCTTTCGACAGAAGCTGCTCTTGGAGGGCCACATGCTTCAGGACGAAGACTTATGGGATGGGAGCATGAAGGAGCTTCAGCTGGTCCTCTTGACTTTATCTCGGGATTGGACAAAGGATCTCTGGGCAGCTGTGAGGAAGAACTCGCATTTGCAGGTGAAAGAGTTGCTCGAGCAATCCCAAGATCCAAACGTGGAAGCTTTGGCTTTAACCCCGCTGCTCCATGCATCTTCCCACGGCTTCCTCGCAATCACTCAGCTCTTGCTCGAAGCAAGTGCAGAACCTGACAGGCCGGATGCAAATGGACAGACCCCGCTGAGACTGGCCGGGGAAAACAGCTACCTGGACACAATGAGGGCCCTGCTGCAGGCTGGAGCTGACAAGGATCTCCCGGATTCTGCCGGAGCGACGCCCTTGTTGGCCTTCGCGCGCGACGGCTCCGTCGAGGTTTTCCGGCTTCTGCTCGAGTCTGGCGCTGACAAAGATCGAGAAGCTGCCGACAAGGAAACACCGCTCTTGGCAGCTGCAAGGGCCGGGCATAAGGATGCGGTGCATGTAGTGCGTCTGCTGCTGGAAGCCAAAGCGGAGCAGAAAGCAGATCGAAACGGTGAAACTCCTCTGCATGCAGCCTCGCAAAACGGTTTAGCCGAGATTGCACAACTCCTGATCTCCCGAAGGGCCGACGTCGATAAATTGGATCGCAAGCGCCGTAGTCCCCTGCTGGTTGCCTCGCGCGTGGGCTGCACGAAAATTGCACGGCTGCTGCTAGCAGCGATGGCTGATCCTGACGTAGCCTCGGTTGTAAAGGACACGCCTCTCTTCGTGGCCGCGCTTCATGGGCATGTAGAAGCGGTAAGATGTCTCCTTATGGCAAAAGCTCAGACGAACGTTCAAAATTGCGACGGTACCACCCCTCTAAGTGCGGCTTCTGAAAATGGCCATGTGGATATCGTGCAGGAACTTGTGTGTCATGGGGGCGATTTAGATCGGGGAGACTTGGTTGGAGCCAGCCCATTGCTGCTTGCTGCAGCTTCTGGCCACTTGAAAGTCGTCCTTGCTTTGATTGAGGCTCGTGCTTGTGTGGATTTGGCTGATCGCCACCAAGAAGCGCCTTTGCTGGTGGCCTCCAGAGCTGGATTCTATGAAATCGTTCGCGCTCTGATAAGCGTTAATGCACGGCACCTGCCAGATGCGACTGGCGCGACACCGCTGCGGACCGCTTGCGCGAATGGTCATGCTCGGATAGTGAAGGCATTGCTGCAGTCCAGAGCCCATGCAGAGACTGCGGATGTGAACGGAACGACCCCTCTCCTTGCTGCTTGCCGGCAGGGGCAAACTGCCATGCTTGAAGCATTGCTCGCTGCTCGAGTCGACGTAAACAGAAGCGATGAAAGTGGATCCACACCTTTGCTCGTAGCGACGGGCCTTGGCCACCTGGCGATTGTGCAGCGCCTTGTCGAAGCTCGAGCTGACATGGAAAAGGAGAATCTGTCGCATGAGACACCGGTAGGCCTCGCAGCCCAGGGAGAGCGAGACGTCCTTCAAGCTCTGCTAGCAGGGGCAGATGGAAGACTTGCGAAGGCACGAGGGCTGCTCGTCGGATAAACAAGGCAAGCAAGATTTCCGCTCTCTTGCAAGAAGAGCTTTTGGAGGCTCGACTGGCATGAGGGCCAGTGATGCACCGCTCGTGCAACTCCGTGCAGCTGTGCTTGTCGGTGCCTGGTCTTCAAGAATGCAGGAATGGTTACTGCTCTGGACCTGCAGAGAGTCTCGCCTGCTTCAGTGAACGCGACTCGTCTGGGCTGTGCCCGCTGCTCCGAACAACGATTATGTCCTTAAGACGCAGGCGCGGTGTGCAGAAGATGTGGCAATGGGGCACTCCCAGCCCTGCAGCATGAGCCCAATCAGTATCTTGACTCAGCAGCTTTCGCATCACCCAGCAGGCGATGACAAACACATTCAAGCGATTCAAAGCTTCCCTTGAGGTGGGTCTCAGCAGAGCAGCACTTCTGGTAGGCCAAGCTGCCTTTCAATCAAGGGCCCAGATTTTATGCAAGGAATGCAGACCACTCCTCATGCCGCGAAGAAGCGTGGCAAATGAGAGGGCGTCAGCTTGTTCGTCAGTAGGGCCAGGAGAAGGGGTTTCGCAGCATTAGCACAGCCTCATGCCTCGTCCGAAGATCTGCAACAGAGCAATAGGCATCGTAGAAATGGCATAGTCCCCGGATTCGTTTTCGGAGGACCTTGGTGTTTAGACCTGCTGGATCGCTGGTAGCCTCGACAAGTCGGCAGCGCCAGCAGTACAGCAGGGTTCACCGAGCAAGAAGCCAAGGAAACGCCGCGATTGTTTCATGTCCTACGAGTAGTAGAAGATGATTTCCCGTGGCGATTCCTGGCATGTGCGAGCCCGCACTCGGAAATTCTGGCAGGGGAGTGTCAGAAAGAGTTGCCTCCCACATATGGGCATGCGATGCTTGTCAACATGCGTACACTTTCTCGAAGCGCGCCCTTTTGATGCTACCTGTTCGCCCGTGAGACGCCACGAGACCCCTTGGTGCAGACTGGCTTGATCTCTTGACTCGCAGTTCCCGAGCCCCAGCCCCGGCCACGCTTGTTCCAATCCTGGGACACACAGAAGAGTCGCATGAAGGGTTTAGGCTTGAGGGATGTTGGAGAAATGACACCCTAATGATGCTCGTGATCCCGAACCTGCCTTGACTTGAGACTTGGTCTGGCATGTTCGCAAGTGCTGTGGTCGACCTGCATTGCCGCCCCGGAAGTCCGACACCGGAGCCTTGCCAAGATCTGCCACACGTAGCAGGCGCTTGCAGATGCACGAGGCTTTTGAGCAAGAAAGCTGTAGCACAATTCCAACCTTGGTCACAAGGGCTACAAGTTTGTTGAAGATTCTGCGTCGACCTCATTGAGACTCCATGGATTGTTTCTTCAGGCGAGGGATGAAGAGCATTTGTAGGCTGCCTGTGTGCCTTTCTTGGATTCGTGGCTCGAGATCCAGGTGATTTTGCAGTACAGCGACTGTTTTGAAGGCTTTGTGCGGGTCGCTGATGTCCTGCTGCGTGGGTAGGACCCCCACCGCACTGGAACTCTATGCCAAGTCCCTGCCGGAGGACGCGGGCGCTGCTCGGCGTTCCAAGTTTGCGCTCGCTTTCCTGTTGCGCCTGCGGGATAGCCATGAACCATAACCCCGATCCTGACCATGCTAGCCATCCCTCACATGTGTGGGGTGTTCCGGAGAACTTCTTTTTCCAGCCATCTCAGCTTTGCTCGTAACCTATGTAGACAGGCCCTTAACACCGCAACCGCTTGCTGTCGAAACCGGCACCCTCTCGTTGATTGTGTTGATCGTGTGGCACCATCAGTAGAAAATCTGGTGGGCTCCTTCGTGGAACCGGTGACAGTATCTCAACCAGAGTAGGAGAAGGGGCGCAAAGCGTCAGCTTCTGGTATCGCTTCGATCTCGGGCCCTTGGCCTATTAACAATCGACGCCTGCGAGCGAGCAACTGGCAAAATGAGCTCTTATTCGCAATTGCCTGCGGGCAGACATGGGGCCCGCTTCATGTGAAGCATTGGAAAGGGGATACACCATCTGAAAATGTGTACAATATATACAATATTGTGTATATATATATATATATATAAAGAAGATCATATATGTGTATATATCCTGCATAGTACTTTTCGATTGTGCCTTTGCCCTAAATTAACCAAGAACCCCAGACCCGAAAGCGGACACATCACCCTATTGGCCTTAAGCCTAGCCGGAAGCCGTCGAATTTCAACAGCTTGTAGAACCTATGGTTCAGGGTTAGTTATGAGGTTTTAGGACCATTGAAGTGTTCGTGGATCCACACAGATTCGCAGTGAGTTCTGTGAGGCAAGTGCAGCTGGAGCAGCTAGGGCATTCGATACTCCAACGTCTCAACCCCGCAGCTGCAAATCCCCATGGGAGCTACGATTTTGTTCGTTTCATGGCATCAGCCCAGAGGTGCCAGAGATGCAAAACACCCACGTGAATTAAGCATATGCCATAATCCAACTTCGCACTTCAGATATGCAAATCCACATAGCAGCTGAATATGGCATCAGCACAGAGAACGCGAATCGCGAAAGGAGTCAAGCATCATGGCTTTCCCAAGCAGCGACGGTACCTGTAGTGCTGTGTTTCGATTGACAAAAAGCCTCGGAAAAAGCGATCCACCATCTGAAAAGCGATGCCCCTTGACTCATGTCCGAGTTCACCTTTTCTCTCTGTCGTTCGCTCAAGTTGCATGGCACAGCCCATGTCGAGTGCTCTGAGAAACCACAAGCCTTAAAGGTTCTTAAAGGTCTCTCAGCCGTCACTGAGCACGTGGCGTCTGCGCCATAATCTGTCGTTGCTTTAGAAATCACCAACAACCCGATGTTACTCAGCAGCTGAGAAGACTCGTCTGTCTTGTGACCGGAGAAGCAAACTTTTGCGGCTTCCGTCGTGCTCCTAGCGCTAGGTTCCTGCGATCCTAGGTTTTGCATGTTGCCGTCGGGATGAGATGCGCAGGTTGGAAGGCGGAGGATGGCGTTAGAGCCGCGAAAACATCTCCAGGCTGAGGGCTGGGTGTATCAGTTCGCCTCTGTTTGGCATGGGAGATGTGCAGGGGCGGGAGCACGGGCTGGATAACTCTGGAAAACTCGACCGACAGATTGTTCTTTCTCGGCCAGTGGTCTGTGTCTTGCATCGGCAGCGGCAGACCCAGGTTCTAGGTTTCCGCGCAGGGTGATGGGTTCGGGCTGTCCACAGAAGCTCAGGCGCAGATGCTCTTCCCCATGTACACCGTAGCGGTGGAGCTGGTATTAGAGATGACGGAAGTGCTGCCGCACGAAGAGCTGAAGGCCAGGTGTGTCAGAAGAGTAACACGTTAGTCCGAAACACGAAGTCGGCGTCTTCGAGTCAGGCCCTGAGGTGCAATTTCTGGGAGCGCACAGCCCTCCTGCTGACCATTTGGCTGCATGCAAAGTCTTCACAGTTGTCTTGGGAGTTCTTTGGACTTTAGGATCTTTGGATGAACGCCTAATCGGCCGAGGGTCCAGCGCAGTCTTAGGGCAGTCTTGGAAGCCAGCGAAATGGCGCCTGCTCTGTTTCTGTTGGGCCCTGTGCAGGCGAAACGGCAGCTTACCGTCTTTGAGGACGACGTGGGAGCGAGGGCTGCCTTCGTTTCCCACCAATGGGTCGCGAGGCACCACCCGGACCCCGAGTTCGCGCAGATGAGCGTCTTGCAGCGCGCCTTGCAGCGTCTCCTGGCCAGGAATGTCGTGCCAATAGACCTTGCAACAGAAACTTATTTGCCAACTGCCACACCCCTGCCGATGCGCGAGTTTCAGACCTCTTCCTTGTTTCTGTGGTATGACTATTTCTCCGTCCCGCAGCTCGAGCAGTGCGACCAGGCCAAGGCAATCAACAGCATCCCGGCGTACGTGGCCAAGTGCGTGCTCTTTCTCGTGCTCTGCCCGACGATTGAGTGCCCGTCGGCTTCGAAAGTGCTCGGAGCATTGACTTGGTCCCAAAGAGGATGGTGTGCATTGGAACGAACAGCCCGCGAGCTGTCCCCATGCAGCTCCTGGATCCTGATCCAGAGTAGCACCTGCGTTGAACTTGTGGGCGGCAGGATATCGTTTCCCAGAGTTTCAGTCGGAGAAGGCAACTTCGCCAAGGAAGAGGACCGGCAGAAGCTAGCACCGGTGATGCGGAACATCGTGATGAGCAAGATCATGCACTGTCTGCGAGTAGGAGACTTGCCCGGCTTCCGCATCCAATTCAACGCGCAGAGTGTTTATCTGCGGGGTCTGGATGTCGAGCCCGTCAGTAGCATCCTCCCAGACAACAACGCTGACCAAGCTGACATTAGAGACGCAGTGGGACATTTTCTTTACCAGAATGGTCTCACAAAGATCAACGAAGCTGACAGCGGGGGCTGGTGGCCGCTGCACTACGCAGCCCTTGCCGGGAAGGCGGAGGTCGTCCGAGGCCTTCTGCAGCAGCGAGCTGCAGTGAACCAGCGAACTTCAAAGGAAGTGTTGAGCCTGGGCGTATCGAGGTGGGTGTCAGCATTGGACGTGGCAGTTCTCTTTAAACGGCACGAGGCTGCTCGGCTTCTGATCAGCGCCCGGGCCAACCTCGAGGGCGGCATCGTCTCAGCCATGCAGTGCGCTGCCGCAGCGGACAGCAGAGAGGCAATCAAGATGCTGTGTGCAGCGGAGGGTAAGCCGCTGGCGCGGGACCTCATTGGAATCAGCTCCTTCGACACAGCAAGTAGCTTCAATTGCCAGATGGCCGTGGACGAGCTGGTGGCCCAGGCCCAGCTAAACCCTCTGGTGCTCTCCAAAGGACTCCACATAGCAACCTTTTTTCGGGGCGGGTCCGCAGACCTGGTGCAGTACCTCCTGGACCTGCAAGCAGACATCGATTTCCGATTTGACATGAAGCGCGATTACAGTCGCCTAGGCCGGCTGCTCGTCGGAGCCAAGGCCCTGCAGTACCGGCTCGGTAAAGCCACAGCGCTGTCCACGCTGGCTTACCACATCCACGGCAGCACGCCGCTGATGCAAGCCGTGCGGTCGGCTCAATACGAGGCCGCTGCCACCCTCATCGCTTGCGGTGCCCAGCTGGAGCTCCGGAACTGTCGGGGCTGGACCGCAGCCGACTTTGCCGAGGGCCAGTCTATTCCGCGCTTCCTGCAGAAAGGATTGGACGGAGACCGGTCAGAATGCAAGCAGGTCGCCTCTCTCGCGCTGAAACATGGCACGATCGAGGTGGTTTTGTGAATTCTGCAGCTTGCGACCTGCTACTGCTACGGGCAAAAATGTTTTGCTCTGTCGAAGATGGAAAAATTTGAAAAAGGTTCTGCTCGCCCGCTGCGTGCCAATGGACAGTTGACTGGGATGGCAACGTTGGAAGATCGAGAAGGCAATGATTTGAAAATCTTGTCGGATCCACCAGGACACTGCGAATACAGCATCGTCACGATCGAATTTGCATACCTGTACATGAACAGGCAGTAGGCTCGCAAGGTCATGAGTCTAGGCCAGTAAATCACATGTAACAATAGTGAACGAAAGCTTTTGCATACACGGACATAGCAGCCATGGATAGTGCAGATGACGTTGGAGTGCCGGTGCGACGAAAGCAGAAGAAGCACTTCTTGGAGGACCAACTTGCAGACTGGCCATCGTGGGGTGATCTCAGTTCATGTATGTCCTCACCGCATGATTCAACTGTTGCTCCAGAACTCCTCACAAAGCCCGGCCCTGCCTTCTCCGACTCTGCCGCAATCATGCCATGCGTGGCGGACATGCTTTGAGGACTCGCGTCTTGTCTGGGAGCTGCTGGGCGATGAAGCCTCCAGCGATCGAGGCGAGACTTGCAAGTCTTGACGTGAGAGGTTTCGGGGGTCTCCGACGCAGTGCATCGGCTTTCGCAGCTTGTCGGTTTTTTGTTTTGAGGATTTCTTGTTCGGGCTCAAGTCAAGGGCGGCAGTCAGGCAATGCCCGCATCCCGTGATCCTGGCTCTCTGATCGCCGATACGTTCCGGACAGGGTGTGATATATGTGATACCATGCGAGCTCATGAGAGGCTGCCACGACCTCCATCGTGATACTCTGGGCCGTCGCGGCAGCGGCCTGTGCCGAGGCAGCGACTCTGCCGGATGCCCCGGTCACGGTCAAGACTGCATCCTGGGATGCTTCTGGATGCCAAGGTCCCTCTCTGCCTTGGGCAGAAGGCGCGAAATCTACGTTGCAGGGTGGAAGCATGGGTAGGGATCACTCTTAGTGACCGGCCATCGGCCATGAGGCGATGATAGCATGCAGAGAGATTGCGGCAGTCTACGTGGTCGCATGTCAGTCTGGTCAGAACTGCAGAGCTTCACAGCCAGAGACGTCGGGATGGGGAGCGTGCGGGGGGCGCTGGGCTTACCCGGGTCCTGGAGCAATTTGAGCGAATTCAGTCACCAGCTCATGTATGCATCTAGGTTGCTGTGATCTGAACAGAAACCCCTTCGGCAGGGCTCATGTTGCCTCAGGGGACTCCTCGCTTGTGAAGCCCTGGTCGACTTTGGGGCCCAAAGGAAACAGTGTGAAGTTCCGCAGGCTTCCTCGCGGTAGGTCAGTCGTAGGTCTGCTTAGCTACATGTAGAAAGCTGCCCTTCCGCTGCGAGGCAAGAAGTGTGTCGCCACAGACACAGGCGTCGAAGACAGGGCTTGTCGGATCCCTCTCTGACCTGCGGCTGAAGGTGAGCCCAATCAGCCCACTCCAATCGCCACATGGGCAGAGCCGCCCAACCCTGAGACTTGCAAAGCCTGCGAGTCAGACAGTGTTGGCCGTTGTTGGCAGCAGTGGAGAATGAAATGTCGAAAGCAGGTAACGAAGGCTTGCTTCGATTCGTTTTCGCTCAGAGAAGGCCGGTCACAGGAGCATGCATGCGCGGCCCTGGCCCCCTTGCCTCGCACCAAGTGGAAGAGGAAGAGAACAAGAACCCAGCTAGCCGGAAGGACAAGTCCGTCAGAAAACGGGTGGAAGAAGTAAAGAGACTGGACCAACAGAGGTGGCGAGCGCATAAGGAGCTTCTGCCGGTTGGAACCAGAAAAACTGGAGAAGGCAAACAACAGGTGGGTCGCTTGCCTCAGGTATTGTATTGGACCAGGGCGCATATCCGGGCACGTTTGGGCATTGACTTTGCCAGTTTACTGAGGTGCGGTTCCAGACGAAGTGGCAGAATACGGCTTCACCCGGTTGAGAAAGTCACCTCATGGTGGTGTGGAGCTGAACTGTTTGGCTGCAGTTTGCATGCTTGCATGACGAAGATTTGCATGCCTCGCCCATGCGCATTGCTGTACGCACTTCGTACCGCGATGGCTTCAATTCCGGAGCCTAGAAAGGGCGACGTGACGCTTCTCCGCTGGCGTGGCCCGAACCATCAGAAGGCAGGCCGCAAAGCCCTTGTAAGCATTGTGACATTCTTTTTGTTTTCATGCGTCAGGCTTCTCGTCCCCCACACCCAGTTATCGTGGGTGTTCGAGGCGGCAGGTGCGAGCGCTGACCTCGAGAAGGTCTGTTTGAAGCGGACGTAGTCTGCTGCAGGATTCAAGGCAAGCGCGAGCGTGCCTGGAGTTGTTTGCTCCGGACGCAGGCAGGGCTAATGTATTCATGCAGAGAGTCTATCCTGCCTTGGGATTGAAAATGATGGTGTTCCGATGCTGCCAGGCTCAGCAGCGCCGTCGTCCATGCCAAGCGCGCGCAGCCGGAGCAGCCAAGGCCCTCATAAACGGCTGGTTGGGAGGTAGGCCAGGTAGGCGGTCTTTTGTTTATGTTCCTGTGCAAGTCAGAACGATGCATGTTCAGGTTGGGTCGGCTGGGGCCAGAATGAGGAAGCTTGGATTGCAGAGCTTGTTTTTCTACCGGCATGGCACGTGTTCTGCTGAAGTGCTGTTCGGGTTTCCACGAACTTCTTGACGACTTGTTCCCGAGATCCATGTCAGAGGGCAGAGTGATTTGCTTGACAGATCTTGACAGCGCTACGATTCAGGGTGCTGTCTTGCTTCAGTGTTGGGAGGTGACCGATCGTCGCGAGCAGGAGAGAGTACTTCTGCAGGAGGAGGCCTCGGCGTGATGTCTTGTCAGGCGCATGTTGTCAGGGATTGCTTCAAGACAAGCCTGCCAGGTTCAATCCGGAATGACGAGACGGTCAGGACGCTGCCGCTTGGCTACTTACGTTCTGTCAACTACCTTAATGCTGCTTGCTGCGGGGTTTTCACATCACGTCGAGTTCATGTTGGTGCACTGAGTATCCGACCTTTCCTCTTCGGAGCATGTCGTCAAGCTACATACTGGAGGTCTGCGAGACGGCAGCTTGAGGAACGTGCTGAGGCTGTCAACATGCGTGGCACAGGGCGGGGCATCAGCAACGGCCCTGACAAGAGACACACGAATCCACACATACTCACTTTGATTTCATCCAAATCCGGGCATCCTTCTCGTCTGCCACCGTTGTTGACCTTTGACATCTAGGTCTAAATTAGATTCCTCCATCCTCTTGCTCTTTGCTTAATATGACTCGAAGGGATAACAGATTGGAAGCTTCTTTCTTTTCCATTGCACAGAACAAACTGAAAAAGAGAAGCTGCAGGAGCTGTGATGTTTCTTCAATAGGGGGCAACGAGCTGTCATTCATATGTCATTGCGGGATGGAAGATCTTTCCTATTGGCTGTCTCCGGGTAGACCAGCCTTGGCCCTTGTCGTTGTATCTCAAAGTCGAAGGTGCTCTCATGAGAGCTATCATCTCCCAGAAACCTGAAGCTAGAGTTTCAGAGCCCCAAAAAGGAGCTCTACTTGTTCATGGTTACGGCTTCCACGAAATTGACAAGCTTCTCTACTTCATGATAAGGTGGAGGTGGAGCTTATACTAGGCGGCAACAGCCGTGATATGATTAATGGACGAGTCACAGTTTGGCTGTTCAGGTATTGTTTTTCACACAAGTCACCAATCAACACTGGGACATGTAAGATCGGGTCAATTAGAGGATCTGTCAGCCGCAAGGAAGAAGGTCGCTGGATCATGGTTATGGTGCGACAATCTGCATCCGAATCTCTATCGAATAAATAGAGCACTAGTGCAACGCAGTGGGTGATTCATGCTGATAAATGAAGCAGAAATGGTGCTTGCAGGACAGACCTGATCCCGAAGCAGTAGGTCAGCAAGTAGGTGCAGTGTCTTTAAGGGGCTCTGGCGGCCTCAGAGTGCCAGGCAGTGTAACACATGCCCTGTTACACTTCAGGATTTGGGGTAGGTCTGGAGGGTATGTTTTCACCCTAAACCCTAAACCCTTTACAGGATAAGGGGCTCTGGGCATGGTTTGCGAGGCAAAGTATGCGGTGAGTCTCTGCCAGGCACACAGGTGTCCCAAATCCTTCAAGTTGTGCCGCGAACTCAGTCGTCTACATGGTCGGCGCCTTGCAGCGATGGCTTTCATGGGCGGTAGCACGACAGACGCGTGAAGATATTCTAGGTCACCAAGTGCGTCTGCTTGTGTTGCTTGCGTGATGGAGTCGAGGAGTCGTCAGTGATAGGTTTTCGGAAAGCCATAGATCTGAGCCAAAGCCCATTCTGATCCACCCTGTGTGGCGCTGAGGATGACCTTCGGCAGGACAAGATCCTTCCTCGGAGGGGTAGTCGATCGGCGAGAAGCTGAGTACAAGGGAACTGCGAGCTCTGGACTCCAAAATCACAGCCCTACGAAGCCCCAAGCGCTATGCCGCTAGTGTTGACGACGACCACACGCAGCGAGTTTCGGCTCGGAGATACGACACGCGAACATCGCGTGCAAGAGCAGGATGGGCGTTTAGCTCATCCTGCTCTCTCGATACATATTTTGCCGCAGTGCAGGGAATCATGGGTATGTGCGGGCCATGCTTTGGTCATACAGTGGTGGCCTCCCGCTGCAGCGAGAACGGCCATTCGGGAGAAGGTTTGGTCCTGCTGATGGACAGTTCTGGCTGATACTTGCTTTGCAGACAGGCTCCGTCAAGGCATTGAGTCCATAACCATACAGCGAACTGCTCAGGACTCAGGGCGCCAAACCTCGACTTGGCTGCCACCCGACAAGCTCGCACAGATGGAGGCATGTGCAAAGAGCCAGAGATCCCGTGGTCATAATCGATGTCATGGTTGCTTGAATTCCTTTGGGATGTCCGCAGGTCCATGACTTGGGCCTTGTGTGTCCTACATACTCCTAGACGGCTTCTCGGCACCCACGATACCAGGACTGCTTCCATACCAAAGCCTCTGCGAAGGAAGTCAGGCAAATCGTGCAGTCCCGTTCTGCCAGGCCAAAAGTTCTGCGACGGTCTCATGACGAGGCAAGACGACGTTGTGTTGCAGTATTGGCGCACCCTTCCCAACATTGCCTTATTCTCGCATCGGACCTGACCGGTCTTGCACGGCAAGCTTGCTGTCTGCGCGTGCATGGCTCCGGTGCAAGCATGAGTTTCATCCACCGGGATATGCCTCATGCCCACGTCACTATCAAGCATGACTGTGGCTATGCCACATGCAGGAGAGAAGCGTGATGCTGAAGGTGGCGGTGGGAAACTCGGCTTGATGGCTGACGGATGCTGACGGTGTCTATACTCCAGGGCAGCGCAAAGCCTCCTGCAACAGATGTTGAGATGTCCTCTTGACTTGACCATCAACGAAAGCACGGCATCATCGCATACACACTATGCAGTATGATGCAGAGTAGGAGATTGGACAAGGATCGACCAACGACCGAGGGCGCTGCCTCCTTGCCACAGAGGTGGAGCTTTGCTTTGTTGCATACGCCTCCTGCGGACTGTCAAGGGGAAGCATTTAACTACTAGGGGCTACAGTTCCATGTGTACACCAGGTCGGGCATGCTTGTGGTTGTGTGATGCCAGAACTCTCAGCACGTGCCCGCTGTTCGGTCGAATGCGGGATCGAAGACAGCTCCGTCCCTGCCAGGATGCTGACACCGGCGATTGCATGATCAGGACAGCCTGCTGAAACGCTAGGTTGAACAGAGGTCCTCCTGTCAGTCCTCCTCCTCATGTTGGCAAGAGCCGTAACAGCTTTAGCCATAGCCGAGCCGTCCAAGATCTGTTTCAGTGGTCGTTCGCCTGCATTGTCCTCCAGCAAGATCACAGAGACTTCGACGGCATGATCTCAGTGTGTGCGGCACCCCCTTGTCGCCCGGAGGGAGAAAGCGTCGTTTACGCACGACATGGGCAGTACGGTCTCGGAGCAAGGCAGCCTGTGAGGAAGTGTCGCACAGTCGCACGACCGAAGTCTGTTTCGGAGCTTTGGAGTTGCCTGGCGTCTGGCGTCCTGGAGGTGCTGCCTCGATTTGGGAGCAGTTCCATCAGCTACCTAGCGAAGTCCAAGATGCCATCTGGGGATCCTTGGACTTTGCGCGCACTGAAGCTGCTTGAAGCATCGAAGCATGTTGCCGTCTCAGTGTAAGGCCTGTACTGTCCGGAGCCTTCGGTGGAAGCTCTTGAAGAGTCGCCAGGGAGACTTGGCTGAACAACACGACCAAAAGAAGGAACTGCGACACGCTCGTAAAGCGTGAGCTCAGGTATATACGGTCTTCCAAAGAGCAACGTCGATTGCTTGGAATTCTGAGCCTGGACTGCAGTGATTCGCCAGTGTTGCGAGGTCCAGTCGCATGACGCATGTGCACTGAGGAAGGTGAACAGTGTGAAGCTGAGAGGCGGAGGTTTTTCGAGTCATGGAGGCCCCGGAGTGTCCAAGCCAGAATCCATGGAGGCCCCGGCGCTGGCGTTTTCTTGACGATCAGCCGAGCGAACCATTCGTGTCGGCCCACATGTGCATTCGTCCTTGGCGAGGACACCGGCAAGCCATGATGTTGCATGGTTGAACGCTGGAAGGTAGGCAGTCCTGCTAGCTGGTTTGCCTGCGAGGAAGGAATGTGCAGCTTGGTGGCTGTTCGACAAATCAAGGCTGGCGAGGACGACTGCAACGCATGAGTTGCATTGGAGGAAACCATGCTTTGTGCAAGGAGGTTGTTGAGAGTTGGCATGTCTGCAAGGAGGTCACCGTCTCCTACATTTCTGAAAGCAGCCTCCTTTTGCCAGTTCAACAGAGGCGCCTAGCTGTAGGCAACATCATACAGTGTTTGCGTTGCGAGTCGAACTGAAGAGGCGCAGCGCTCTTTATCGCCCTTGGCAGTTCCACTGCCATTGCGAGCGCTGCGTTGGCATCGACGACACACGCGGACATCGCTGCTCTCTGTGTGGCCGGAGGCTTAGTAAGGACAGCCACTTGCTGCACTGTCGCAAGCATCGCTGGCCAGGTCGCGGCATTCAGTGGGCCTCTGCGGATTCTGGTGTCTGGCAGGCTTGTGATCATTGCGGCGGGCACATGGATGACAAGGACGCGATTAATCCCGGGGGTTCTCCGCGACTGGACTGTCTAATTTGCAGGAGCTGGCGCAATGCCTGAGTCGGTTGTGGTTGCGTTACAATGCAGCTCGGGCCGATCAGCCAACCCTGATGTTCACTTTCGTCCAGGGAGCACGGCATTTTCGGGCATGTTGAAACTCTCAGGCAATGGCCCCGCTTCAAGTTGAGGCGCACCATGTCGCACCTATACTGCCCAGCATCACCATCCACAGAGCAAGGTCATCTTAAAGGCTTAAAGGTGTACCACTTGGGAAACTTGTCAAAAATGGTCAGTGGAGCTCAGCAACATGCACCTTTGGGTCATACAAAAGCGGAGACAGAGGCGGAGTTGGCCTCTCTTCAGTTTCAGCGCGGCTGCGACGGGCCGCCGGAGCGCAAGGAGGCGAATTGGATGACAGCCACTTGAGCCGAGGAATCTGGAGGGTTTTGGCCGGCCCTTCCTGTCTTTTCTTTGGTTTGCTCTGTTGTCCTCGTTCTGGGAGCAAGGAGTACAGCGGCAGAGAAGCCTGCAAGTCACACAAAAACAACATAGTACCGTTGTAAAACCTATTACCCTGATTATTGTACCCCGGCCAGGGGCATCCCATCCTCGCAACACCCGAAGCCACAACCGGAACCTGACCTCCAATGCCAAAAGAGATCTGGCGACACATTCCCAGACGATGCTGTTGTCACTGCTGACCCCATTGCTGCTTGTACGATCACGATCAAGCGCAGTTCTCTAAGACCTTCTCTTAATTTGCTCGGAAGTCACAGCGACTCCTCTGTGATGTCATTTCATGAAGCTGCTTCTCGAATTGGTCCCGCAAGACTCGCCAAGCCACGGCGCGAGAACTGTCAGATCCTACGATGCTGCCACGATTTGGCCCGCTGAGGATCTGATTTCGCTGCACCGCACCTTGCGTGATTCGCCACCTCCCTCGCCCGGCCTGGATGAGACCTGGTAGCAGAGATTGATGCGTGACTGCGTGCAATTCCCCTCTAATCCCTACAGTACATCTTGCTGATTGCCGTGATTCACTCAGACCCACTGGATCGGGTCCAGCATTGCAGCACTTGCTGCAGACGCTGGGCACAAATGGCAAGAATCGCTGGGATTCTGAACTGGCACGTATTCTGGGTTTTCGAATCACTCCGCACGTTTGTACCACCTCATTTTTCGTCAACCGTGGGATCAGGAAGCGCATCTTTGGCGTGGAGAGTTTGACGAAGCAGTGCCCCGGTGTTGACGAGTAGCTTTGAGACTTGCGCACTCCTTCGGCCAAGCTCATGTGCCCGAGGCTGCAGCAGCAACTGCTCGAGTTGCTTTTGTCAAGAGAGTGCTGCGTGCAGAGACGGTGGGACTACGGAAGATGGAGGCCCTTCCGCGGTTAGAATCACATAAGCGATGGGTTGCTGACGGCTTCGGCCAGGGCCGAGGCGAAGAAATAGGTCACTAGGTATATCACCAATGGAGAGTTTTGGACGTTCGAACTGTGCTACAGAGCTGCCCATAGCTTTGAGTTGAGCACAAGTTGGCTGAAACAGTGGAGTGTTATAAGGAAGAAAAGGATTCGGGAGCTGGAGCTATAGTCTTTCTTTTCTGTGCTGCATGTGGCTGCGGCCGAAGAAGGTTTCAAGACGGGAAATGTCGGGGTGTCCAAGGGCCTGCAGTCTTTTGCTACGCGTGTTCTTCTCGGTGGTACGGTAGCTCGGGTTTCTTTTTGCCCCTTTCGTTTGCTGATTCCTAAGAACCGACATGTCGCAAAAACAGCTTCTGTAGCTTGTTGGCTTTTTGAGGATTCTGGGGCTCAGGGCATGGCTTCCTCGTGTGCTGCAGGCGACGCTCGACATTGCCCGCCGCATGAAGAAGCGAGAGCTTTGAGTTTCACGCTGTGCTCATGCAAGCGATCAGCTGTTGGTTCAAGGTTAGCTTGGCAAGACAGCAGGATTTACTGTAAGCGCATCTGTGGAAGAGCCAGTGGCAGCAGATGAAGATGAGCAGGGCAAGTTGCTTGTTAAATGTACTTTGGGCTGTGCTGCAAGACTGCGTCCGCTGTGCATTGCCTGACCGTCTTGCGAAACTGGTCCTGTCAGATGACATGGACATGCGGTGTTTGGATTTAGACTGGAGCAAGGCCATCGCTTCGCTGACATGGTGTGGTAGACAGCTACCTTGCAGGTACAGGTTGCTACGGTGCTACAAATTAGCGCGGACTGGGAGTGCTGGGATAATGGGCAAGATCGAGACCTGTAGCTGCCAGTGGCTCAGGCCACCCACAGAAGCTCATCACGAATGGCTGCAGTGTTGTCGCCGTGCCGTGCACAGGACCAGATTCGTGCTCGCACTCCTCTAGCAGTTGCATGCCCCGAGCTGTGTGTCTCGGTGCCTCCGGAGGAAGAGTTCCCCTCTGCACGCAGTCGGCTCAGTGGCTGAGAGGTGAGAGGTCTCTTTTGGTCGGGAGTTGCAAAGGTGCCGAGACTCCGCACTCAAGCGACGGCCTCGGCATGTCGACATGAAGGTCTGCAAGGGAGTAGGAGCCGGTATTTTTGCTGGGCATGTCAAATTTCAGAACGCCAGCTGGAGTCATCTTCGAGCTGCGACGTCGCGCAACAGTGAAGAGCGCACGGACAGCTGCAATACTGTAGTGTCATGGAAGAAGCTGCGCCTAGCAGCGACGTAGCTTGAGTCTGAGGTTGAACGCATGCAATTGGCCACAAGCCGCCGTTTCATAGTAGGCTAATGACCAAAATCGCCAGCAGTTCTTGCAGAAGCTTTGCGACACAGGACATGAATAATTCCCTAACAGCTGCTATGTGAGCTTGCAGACAAGACATTCAGTCCTGAGAAGTCATTCCGGGCGATTCCACAAGTATAGTGATCAGTGCATCTGCACGAGCAAGGGCCTGTGTTGCATGACAAGGACGGGCTGGCAGCATGCACAAAGCGCAGCTGCCCCAGCAGAACTGACTCGGGCAAAGGTTTCTGTACGGAGCAAGTGTTGAGGAAAGTGTTAAGGTCTGATCTCTGGGCACCATGGCTCCTCAACTACGAGAAGGCTCCTGCTTCGCACTTCAGGTTGCTTGTCAAGCCCTCGCTTTTCAGCTTCTCTGAGCTGCAGTCGTAGCCACGTGAAGGAGCTACATGAACAGCGCACCCGGCTTTCAAGCACGAGCATGGAAGGACAGCGGATCCGGGGGGGGGGTTTCCATTGTCCCAGACTGTCCCGCCTAAACAGGCCGTGCCGGCCGGCCGGCTCCGGCTCCCTTCCCCTGCGGCGGCCTCCACCTTGCGGGAGGCCGCCGCCCGGCCTCTTCGAAACCGGAATCCGAGGGGCCCTTGTCCCTTTGTGCCCTCGCATGTGCCCCCAGGCAGTGTGCGCGACACTGGCCTCCGTCGTGGCAGGCCTCAGCGCTGCGGAGGGCTTGTCCTGGGAGCAATATTAGTAGGGTCTCCTCAGCTCCTATGCACAACGTTCACAAGATGCCTGTAACGTGCTTTGCTGGAACCTTCTGTTTTCATCGTGGTCTTCGTGGTCTGGTCGCAGCCGTCATCGCTACCACCTATTTGGGCCCGTCTCCGAAGAAGAGGAAGCAACCTGTTTCCATGCCTTTGGCCACTCCGTCGGAGGATCTTCAGGGTCGCTTGCTATGCGAGCATTGACTCATTGTATCCAGTCCCTGCAGTCTTTCCGGCTCTTGTGCGGGTCAGGGCGGTCGCACCCGACCATCTGACCTCCTGGACCTTTCATTGCTGCCTTGCCCAAGAGCCTTTTAATCAAAACACAGCTACAGCATCAGCGAGGTTCAGCAGTAGTTTCAATGTTGATTTTACGCACGTCACCTCTGGACTCCAAGATCCACTCGCATTCCACTGGGCTTCCAAAAGCGGAGCATCTGATGCGGTGGAGTTCCGTTTGATGAGCTACAAGCCTCGGAATTGCTGTAGCTGTCCAATACGGGAAGGAGAAGCAGTTTGGTCACCTGAACGCTCGTACATAGTTTTCCCGGACGGCTGCGGAGCCTGTCTAGCAATCGGCGAGGCTTCGGTTTGGGGCCTCGGCTTTACGGCTTCGCGTGCAGCTTTAGGGCTGTTGGTTTAGGCTTTTGGATTTCAGGTGGAGTGGATTCTACAGTTCTTCAGGGTCTTCGCTCGTGGGAGGTCGCCTGATGCGCCAGCCTGGGATGCAGCTGGAAAGGCTGCGAAGGCACTGCGGTCACCGCGGGCTTGTGTCCCAATTCTGTTCTCTGGCTTCTTTGGTGCTGGATTAAGTAATAGGCTTGCTTCATCTGCTTCCGTCCGCGTTCACTGCTGCTTGGCACACTGTGCTGTGGATAGGAGCCAACCAAGCCGCTGCTCTTCACTTGCCCGTTCTGGCGAGGCACATTTTGCATTTCGCGTTGCTCGGCCCAACGAAACTGGGAATATCAAAGCTTCCCCTAGACCTTAAACCCCCAGCCCAAAACCAGCCCTAAGCCCTAAACCCTCAAAGAGTGTTGCCAGAGCCACTGCTGGGAGGCGACTCTGAAAGCACGGCCACCCCGGAGTCGACGACCCATGCGCACTTCAATGGGGGTCGAGCTAGCCCGACAAGGCGCGCAGTGTAAAGTCTATCGGTTTAGGATTTAGGGTTTAGGGTTTAGGGCCCATAGACTGACCTCGAAACCATATGCCCGACAAGAGTGTGCAGGGCACTGTTGAGGCCGTTGTTTGCTGCTTAGTCAGGGCTTCAGGTGCTTTAGGGCAGGGTTTTAGGGCTTTTGGGCTTGCTGCTGCCTGAGTGTCTTTCTAGCCTTCCATGTGAGATGTTTAGCTGGTAATAGCACCTAGCATTGAAGGTGCTTTTGACTTTGGGTGTGTGAGCTGCTGGTGAGCACGCGACCAGACAGAATCTGAGAGTCTGAGAGATCTGCCCATGCACTGCAAGCCGGGGTATGCCAGGCGAGGATCTTCGAGAATTCGTTTTAACAGAGTTCTAGAATGGATGGAGGAGATGGGCTCGGATCCCATCCTGTCCAAAGAAGGGCCCGGTGGGACAGAAATCCGAAGCAGAAAACTGCAATCTGCTGAGACGGCAGGTCTCCGAGCCCAACGAGGTCAGAAGCATCGGCACCAGTGGGCACCCCAGATCCCCTCGTTTCACATCAGAAGAAGGTGGAGCTCACATGCCGATTTCTGGTCGCTGATGTGACAAAACACAGTAGAATGGAGGACAGATGTGCAGAAGGCATCCAGTGGTTCAAGGCACGTGCGCTGGAATGCAGTGAAATGCCTTTCACGGGTGAGTGCTTGCCAGGACTTTCTTAGGCGCCTTCTAGCTGAAAGCTCGATAGTGTCCGGATCGAGCATTTTGCGTATGCCAGCTGGAGGCACCAGAGGCGATGCCGTTGAGTCCCCGTCTCAGTTCTCACTTTTTGTGGTGTTTTCACATGTTGTTGCGCTGGCACCTACAGCCTACACCCTAAACCTTACCCTAAACCCTACCCTAAACCCTAAAGTTGCCTAGCACTGGGGTCTAATGCCCACTCCGGTGCAGGTTGTGGTCGGTAACTAGCCTGCCCTGTGAGGACTCTGTGAAACTTCGCTGCAGAAAAAGGCCCACAAAAAAAAAGTTGCCTAGCAGAGAGAGAAAAAGGCGTTCAAAAAGAACCCCAAGTAAAGCCCCTAAAGCCTGAAGCACCCCCCCCAAAAAAGCCCCGAGATGCAGAGCTCAAGGATCGGCTGGCCCAGCGAAGAGCGCCAGGTCGCAGCTTCCTGTGGGCTTCTTCGGCGGGGCCTGCAGAACTCCCATACTGTCATACTGGTTTGGGGTTTAGGGTTTTGGAGCCCATTATACTGTAAGTAGATTAAGGAACCCCCCCAAAAAAAGTACAGGTAATTATGGGTTTAGGGGGTTCGTAGATACGAAGGGAGACGGAAGAACACTACAAGACGGCACTTGAAGTAAACTCCGAGGACGGTAAGCGACGGATCGCCGGCCAAGTACTCCGTAGCTCCGAGCCCTGAGCCAGGTCCAGAAGGGCATCTCCACGGAGGGTGGAGGAGGACCAGGACTTTAGGGACTTTACGGACTTTAGGGACTTTAGGGACTTTAGGGACTTTAGGGTTTTTGGGGCAGTGTACGTCATGAGGTGGCTTGAAGGGAAAGTCTAAAACGCAGGGGAGCAAGTCGAATGCGAAGGCACCAGTCCGCTTAAGGGATCTCCGACAATCCATGCTTCGGAGCCGCTTTGCTGTTTGATAGTTGGGAGTTTGATGCCGGTGTTTGAAGGACTGTTGCCTGCAAAGTTCTGTTTGATACTACTTCCTGCGCAGACTTCGCGTCCTCGCCACGCCTGGCATGCAGGCGATGGCCCCACACAGCTCGCCAAGCCGATTTCCCGTGCGATTCTCAGATTTCGAGCTCGGCCTCTGCCTCTTCGCGTAAGTCGGAAGGCGCCGACTTCTCCATGTCAGGAGCAGCCATCCCGTCTGCGTGAGCAGCTGGCGCAGGACAGCGGACGAAAGCTGTGTACAAGATCTACAAATCGTCGGCTCAGGAGACCTTCTTGGTCGCTCCAGCCAGCGGTCGAGCTGGAAAGGTCGGGGGGGCAGGAATAAACATCGCTGCTCAGTGATTACGCATCATGAAGCATGCGATTGCTTTGCACCTGGCAGCCCACGGACCTTGGATTCGATGGACCGAAGTGGCCTGCAGTCGAGCAGCGACCACAGCTGCGCATCGTGCTGTGGAGCAGGATTTCATGGTGTTCGCGTGCTCTTTGTCACGGCTTGATTCCAGGTCACCACGATCGCACGGCTCAGTGTTCCCGCAGTCGTTGCTCCTGTCCTAGGCTTGCAGTATCTTGCCGCTCGTTTCTCCACATGCTTCCGTTGTTGCGATGTCCTCTCCGAGTTTTCTCTGGGCCCAGGTCGCCACCAGCGCTGTTTGCTCCGGTATCGTGAGAGTGGTCGCTGTCCTGAGGAGAGGTAGAGAAGGTACTGACAAGTCTGCTTGATCGAACACGACATCCAGCATTGCTCCCGGCCTTGCACCTACCCTTGCTCAACTTCTCCATGGATCGGCAAACCATCGATGCAAGCAGGATGTTTCACCACCCAGAAGCATGGCCACCTGCCTGCATAAAAATATACTACAATCCAATGCGCATGCGCGGAGTGCCACAAACAAGCTTGAAATTAAAGTCGCCATGCCTACCGGTTGCGTGGAGTGCTTAATTCGGCACAGGTTGTCTAGGCTACAAGAGCCAGGACAACTGAGATGCCTGAGTTCGGCATCCGCAGTGCAACAAAAGCCTCTTGCACCTGTTGCACCTGCTGAAAGGTGATGAGCACCCTGTCGATGTGGGGTTCGTCACAGCGCCTCTAGACGTTGTGCCTTGGCTCACCAGGACGACCAGCGCGGGGAAAACACACTTAGTTTAGGACGTCTCCAAGTACATTTGGGCCCATAGCCTGAAGCTTCGGACGTGGTCACCAAGTTCACTGTGCAATGATGGATCCGACCGAAAACGGTTTCAAGGGCGTTTGATTGTGATGCTTTCTTCCAGGCACCTTGTTCGCTGGCCTCCCAGATCAACACAGCTCATGCTTTTGTGCTTCCATGACTGCTTTAATTACTTAGGTTGCCATTCAGGCTCGGGGGACTGCTTCATGACTGCAAGCTGCGATTGAGGCCGTGGCGGTTTCTGGAATGCCTTGGGCACCAGCAGCAGGCCACTGCTGGTTTCTAAGAGTAGGTGTTTCAGTGCCTGCCAGCAAAGTTCACATGGGTAGTTCTCTTTGGGTACCTTTTAATTTTAGGATCCTTTTGAAAAGGGTGCCGTACAATTTTGGGGGACCTAAAAAAGGGACCCTTGTTTGAAGTCTTCAAGATGACAGTTTGCCAACGCTGGGAAGCTGTGCCATTGCTCGGAGATGGCTGTCGGATTCTCAGGGAGGCCCGGCTTTCTGCAAACTTCCGCATACCGTAAACCGCAGGCCTTTGTCATCTTGATTCAGCCTGATTCAGTGAGGCGAGAGCGTGCGCGGCCTTCAAAGGCGGGCGAAAAGGCGGGGCCCATCTCGACGTTTCTGCTACGATCCGCCGCCGGAGAAGCATTCCGTCACGTACATCTGCAGGTGTTCACGGTGGATAGCCCCGTCGTTGGCAAGTGCTGTCCTGAGACTAGCTTGACCATGCACTGGCTTAGTGCTGAGATGCCCTTGCCGTGTCTTTCAGCCTTGTTTGAACAAGAAGGTGTCATGAGATTCGGGAGTCTTGAAAGCTGAGGGCCCTTGCTGTTGCTTGTGCATTGCGTGCAGCCCAGGCAGTGGCCGCCGATGGACCAGGCAGTCTGTCTTCTCCGTCTTGCTCGGACTTCTTGCGAAGAGCTGGCAGGTTGGTGACCCAATGACTCCACAACGCTGCCGGGACATCATGCACCAGCTGCATCAGCAGGACAGAGACAAAGGTGGGGTTAGAGCAACGAAGATACCCCCCCGACCCCAAAAGCAGGAAATCGAGAAGATGAGGAGCCACCGTTCCTTTCCGATGCCTCAGATAAGGCCTGCCTATGCCTGCCTGAGAAGATGGAGTGTCAGTGTGCAACTCTGCGCAAAACTGAAGGCCAGGTGATCTCGTCGAGGTCAAGTACGAGCTGAGTCGCTGCTTGGCCGAAGTGTGTCTCCGTTCGGACGGCTTCTTTGTTCGCGTACTCCCAACATCCAGCGGGCTACACCATCTTCGCCTCACCGCTATCAGCCTTGTTTGCTTGCATCCTCGCAAGGCAGCCAGCAAACCTTCGCCGTCTTTCAAGGCAAGAAGAGCTAGGGGGACTGCTGTTGAAGGACCGCCGCTGTTCTTGGAGTGCACCCCTCATCCCGCTCAGAGGCTTCTGCGTCGAAGTGCGGAACAAGTTCCTGAACTCGGGCTTCGACGGGGGCTTGGGATACAGATCTGTCTATGGTTTCAGGAGATCCGACAATCTCGCAACTATGAGGTCTTGAAAAATACCTACGACGGAGTCGGAGTGGAGCAGCTGGTCCCACGCTATTCGCAGAGAGCCGAGCATGAAGTCAAGCCTTGAGACCCATGTGTGTCGTTCGTAGTTACCTCCATTGCTGTTGGAGTTCTTAGTAGAACTAGACAATACGACTCTTGTTTGTATTGTCTCGTCACGTTCTTGGTTTGCTCCTGGGGTTCTGGTCGAGTCAGGCAATGCATGGACACAGCGCCACACAGTGTTCTAATGCCAGCTGTCACCACTCAGAGTTTTGCAAAAGGATGCACCCCGATTGGTCCAAGGCCTCGAG
Organism: Symbiodinium sp. CCMP2456; assembly: GCA_905221635.1. Classification (NCBI taxonomy): domain Eukaryota; class Dinophyceae; order Suessiales; family Symbiodiniaceae; genus Symbiodinium; species Symbiodinium sp. CCMP2456. The sequence continues at coordinate 10,288 of CAJNDV010029935.1, read as the reverse complement.
TGCTTGGGGTTCGCGTGATCCAGGCGCTGAAGCCAAGGCGGGAGCGTTCTATGAGTTCTGGTATTTCGGGTCTCCATTCTAGCTAGTAGGATTTCCAGTGGCATCTGCAGGTCCGCGAATGTGGACAAGCGGCCATTCACCAGAAACTACCGCTCCCAAGCTGCGAGGAGCAGAGATAGTTGGACAGTGCCGTCACGAGGGAGGCTTGCCGGCTAAGGTTATGCCTGGCACTATTTTGTGCGCCAGAGGCTCAGCCGGAGATCCCGTGTCATCTCAGTATCGGCCCATGTTTTGAGGTGGCAAGTACTCATGGGGCAAGCGCCTCCGCTGGCGATTTCATACACCTCAGCGGCCTGGCATCATGTGCCTTGTTCGCAAGCAAGCGACTCTCTCTTCGGCTATGGCGATACCACGGATGGATCAACATCTCGATTTCACTTTATGAAGGTCTCTGGAGCCAAAGATTCGCCGAGAGCTCGCAGCTGTGCGACGACGGTATCAGATGCAGCGCAAGGAGGCTCCACATGCATTGACACAATTTATCTCGGTACCTGCTGCAGATGGTTCTGAATGTGCATGGTGAGGAAGGAGGCGAGTGAACATCAAAACGTCACCCGCTCCACCGCTCAGGCGCGCTTGCCACCATACATCTTTCCTGGTCCATACCATGTGCCTTGGCACCAGAACTTCCGCAGAATGAAAACAGCGGAGCCCTGCAGAAAGGCAATGAGTTCCAGTGATATCCTATTTGCGGATGGTCGCAGTGCTCTGTTTTGAGAGAAGATGCTTCAGGTCACCCGGAGGCAAACACGGGAAGTTTCGGCGGAGCGCTACCGTCGCGGCTCCTAGTACCACCGAGGTATTTGCATTCAATTCTTTCAGATCTGGAGCGGAATTCTGTGTCCTTTCTTTTTTTGTTGCCAGTGTCAGGCTTCTCGTGAAATTGTGCGGTGCTGTGTTCTTAGTCTGTTCTGCATTCGGCGCGATCGGCGAGCGATGCAACTTGCTTGACTGTCGGATGATCATCAGCCTTCTATCAACCTTAACCCGGCTCAATGTTGCGATGCTGCGCAATAGCAGCTGTTGTTAGTGTCATCGTGTCCAAGGCAAACGGTTTCCAGGTGGCCTGTTCAGCAACGAAAAATACCACGAGATCGTATCCTAACCGACCTACTTACCTGCTCTGCCTGCCCACCTACCTACCTACATCCATACCATACATACCATCCATGCATGCATGCATGCATGCAACAAAATCCTGTAACGTGCATGCACGCCTCTGTGCATGCTGCTAACGGCCAATGTGTACATCGTACATACAAATGCATTTAGTGCGTAGAGCATAAAGACCGATAAATTTGGCACCAAAGCGCATAAGACAGGATATACGTATAAACATGTATACAGTATACATTTATGTGTAGTTTCTGTGTATATACAAGTACGTAGATGCATACACACACACACACACACACACACGCATGGCTTTGTTTGCATACATGTATGACCGGAGGCAAGCTCGCACCTGAGCTGAGGCCGCATGCTGATCTACGCCTGGGACGAACGACAGCAGAGAGAAGCAAAGAAGAAGCCCGGCTTTCTTTCGATTAAACCGGTGATAACTGGCGTGCTGTGAATATTGGATGAACAGAATGTTGATACATCACACTATGTCTTGCCTTCCTTGCTTTTTGGATAACCTCCTCGTGGAGGAGCGGCTGGTAGAGCCAGAGTGTGTTGAAGTCTCATGCAGATACATTCCAAGGAAGCGGCTCGCTGACAAACACCGGTGGGGCAAGTTCAGGCACCGAGAGTGTGGCACACCTTATGGCTTAGCCGTGCAAGAGGTCCAATGATCTTGCCAGGATTGACAAGGAGCCCAAGACCACCGCCTTGTCCGACCTTCCAAGCATCCTTGCCAAATTTGAATGTTGTCTGGGAGTCCATTGAGAGTGTATTTCATGGCAACGGGTTGACGGGGGAGGAGGAAATCGAGGGCGACTTGCATTGCAGTTCTCCTCTGGCTCTCAGGCTACCATCCCCTCATGGAGAACTTGCCAAAGTGAGCTGACGTGACCCAGCGACGCGACGCAATGTCAATCGGCCCAAAGTAGGTGGCCGGCAGCGAGCGCAGCAGCCGAGCACAAAGACGGATGGCAAAGCATGGAGGTATCGGTTACAGCTGACGTCCAAATCGCAAGAACCCCAAACCCACAAACCCCTAAACCCCAAAGCCTCTCGGCCCTAGAACTTTAAAGCAAGCACGACTTTCCGTCGCTTCATGTCGGCTCGGAGGGAGGAGGATCGGAGCGAACGGTCCCGAGGAGAGGTGCGGGACCCGGGGACCTGAAGTCTCTGCTGAAAAGAACCCTTGCAGTGAAGACAGCAGTGATAGTAATAGCAATAGTCGTAATGGTCGAAAAACTCGCAATTTTTCTGATAATGGTAGTGCTAGTTAGTAGTGACAACGACGATAATCGCAATACTACGAAGAACAAGTAACCGTAGTGATTGTAGTAATCATGGTCTGAGAAATGCCGATAAGGCTGTTGCTTCTGGCTATAGAGTTTCTCTTCAAGGCTGCATGCCATGCTGAAGCCGAAGAACATCCGATTCCGAGCACTTGAGAAGGCCTGGGACGGTTTGCGAGTACTGTGAGGTTTCCGGGCACTTGCGACTGGCCACCATCATTTGACCCTTCGCCGATTTCTAGCTTCTGCGCACAGGTCAAGGTGCGGCCTCGCAGTTTGGTGCAAATTTGTTTGCAGCGTGTGGCAGAGAACTTCTTGCGCCGCTTGGTGGCACCCAGAGCCCGGTGCAACAAGTAGATGAAGCTAGAGTTCCCCGTTGCCTTGCTCGTCTCTTACTGTTGTTCAGCATGACCTGTTGATGTTCTAATTCGATAGAGACAAGACAGTGACTTGGATGGCACAGGTGTCGTCCTACCATGATTGCCATGCAGCTGTGATTCGGAGTCTTTTGACACAGCTTCTTGAAGCTGAGAATATGACAACTTGCACGCCAAGCTCGGGCGAAAGCAGCTGGAGGAGCTATGCGGCACGGCATGTGCTTTGCAACAGTAGGGAGACGAAGCTGGTTACTCTGATGGGGATCAGGACTTTGATATATCTCTTGTGATTGATACTGTGCCTGAAGAGGATGTTTATGCTATGCTGGACCTCGACATGCCCCTTCCAGAAGCTGCTCTTAGGACCGCCCGTGGGACATTCGGAGCTTTCGGAGATTGGGAGATTTCGGGTTCCAAGAGACGAAACCAAACCGAGTCGGGATGGCGACTGAACCTCCAAGGAGAATCGGAGGTGTGATGTCTGCCCGAGAAGGGCTCATGACAAGTGCGATGACTGCAGGATCAACGACGAAAACTATTGGAAGAGGCGGACGCAGGTGGGAAAATGCCTTTCCATAGTCATTGTCATACCAATGCCCACTTAGTGATGCTGAGGAAGCCTGGAGGACGCGGTAGCAATGGCAAGATATTCTTCAGAACGGTCATAGCGCCGATGACTGCAATGATCCAAGCAGATGGTCTCGATTCAGCTGGCGATCCATGCATCCCTCAACCGTCAACACGACACCCTATAGCCGCTAAAAAAATCGTCCATACCCAAAGTTCAGAGTGTCATTGTCGAAGCTGCCAGGCGAAGCACCCGAATGCACAGGTTGAGAAGTGGCGGCCCCGGGGAGCTTTCTCTCAGTTGTGGTCTTTAGGTTCCTATTTTGGGCTTTAGAGTCTCAGACGGGGTCGTAGATTTCAGTGTTTGGGGTTTGCGGGTTCGGGTTGCCATGTCAGCGCATCTCAGTTTGTCTATGTTGGTGGATAGCGATCTGTCTAGCGATCTACATGTCTACATACAGTATGTCACAGCGGGAAACAGCCACGCACCTTTGTGGCCAGCAACAGTACATGGGTGTAGTCGACATCGGCAGGGCCAGGTCCTTGACGAGCACAGCAAGCCGAGGTTCTACACTGTACTATCCACGAGAGGGTGTCAAGATGTGAGCAGGTGAAGCCTGAGCAATGATGAGTATGGCAGTTATTGGCGACATATTTCAGTCGCCAGGGCTCCATTCCTGGTCCTCCAAACATTCACACCACATCTGCTGTTGCTATCGTGAGCACCATCCTACTAGTAATCATCTTCACTCTCTTCATCAGTATAGTCGTCTGCTTCCTTGTCGTCATCACCACGGACGGTCATCACCATCATCGTCGTCAGCATCACCGCTCTGGCCGTTACGCATTACGACCATCGCCACCTTTTATTACGCCGAGGCATGGCATGTCCTGGAAGCAGACTTACCTGGAGCTGCTTTCTCAGAGTTTGGGCAGATTTTCTACCAGTCGAGCCTGGTGAAGATGGCAGAGTTCCTCTCCAGCCTCTAGCTGCAGTGCCCAGCTTTAGAGCGAAACGCACCTTGAGCGCCTGATGTTAGGAAGCATGATGTAGTTCAGCGGAGGCACAACGAAAGCGAGCTGTTTCGAGTGATTTGCACATCGCACTGATGGATTCGTTTCCGACTGAGGATAGAGTTGCAAGAGGCGCTGGAGCGGGTGCCCATCACCGTAGAGTCCGGGGCCCTGTCTGATTTAGCATGCTGGACAAGCCGTGTAGACACAGTCGGCTCTGGCTTGCCTTTTCGATCTTTCACGTTGGCGCAATTGAGATTGAGAAGTTGGCGGCCGAGCCAGGTAGATCCGTTGTCTTGAACGTTTGACATTTCATGGTTTTAGGTATGGGAATCCCGAGCTCGAAGCGCTCAAGCAGCAAGTCATGGCTTCAAGGTCATTCCTCGTCTTGTGCTTGTCGCATGCTGGAGCGGGTCATTGAGTCCTCCGATCCCTTGGCAGGCTGTACGTCTATCAACTCCAGATTACTCAGTTCCCCTCCCACTTGGACCTGAGCTCAGATGTCCACTTGGGTGCTTCATTGCCTTGTCGCATCTCTCGCTGCAGGATCTAAGCTTCATCTTCGATGCATTGCCTGCGCTGCCGCATCGCCAGACATCGTGCTTCTTGTTGGCTTGGTCCTCGCTGTGCGCCGTACGGCAGTCTGCGTTTCAGGTGTACGTTCTCGATTACTTACGGCAACAAGCGACTGGGGATGGATTACGAGCGTGCGATGTTCGGCATGAAGATCTCAGACGCCGTGTGCTCGGTGCTGTCGTGTGATGCATTCATGGAGCTCCACACACAGGAGCAGTACTTGTCTGCACTCATGAATGCTTCGCACTTCTCATGATGGGCCCGTGTGGGCATGCTTGCCCGTCTATACGCAGGCGCAGTATCTCGCCCGGGACATTCGCGTGTCGCAAACTTTGGTTTCACTCTCGTTGCCGCGCAGGGCTTAGCTCAGCAAGATGTCGCAAGTAAAGGCTCAGCAAGATGTCGCAAGTAAAGGAGATGCATATTCTGGGACAGCTTCTAGGTGCAACATGATCGATGACGAGCTTGTGAAGGCCCGTAGTGGAATGGGATATCGGAATGAGAGGCGGCGGTGAGTGTCCTCGTCTGTGTGGGCATGATCCCTGCTCAAGTCATCTCCAGCAATCATAGGTGCGAGGCAGTTTTCGAATTAGATGAGCAGCGTCCGCATCAAGCCCTCGTCTTGATTTCTTGATACTCTTCGTCCAAGGGGTGCTGTAGTCCCATCGTGTCAAATGCGTTCGAACAGGCAAAAACGCCGAGACAGCAGAAGCGAAAGCAGTCATTGGGTTGGACGGGTTGATTCTTTTCCATGAAGATGATCTCCACCGTGCATAGAAGGAATATAACTAATATAACATGAAGAAAGTGGTGCCTGTTTTGGCAGGAACCGTGACATTTGGCCGAGTCTGCTTTTATTTTCTTTCGAAGCCATTCTTCCGGACTCCCTCCTTAGCTCCATGGACTTTTGTTCTTGATAGGGTTTCGGGTTTAGGGCATTGTTATGATAGTCTCTGGGTCTTGCTTGCCAGTCTTTCTCCCGCTTGCCCCTCACACGCATGGCACTCCTTCTCCGTGTCTTTGGTTTCCGCAGCGCTGTCCACAACCGCACCTCCAGCAATCGGGATTTTGACTTGCGCGAGGACGACGATGATGATGATTCTGTTTTGTTTCAGTTGGGCAATGAGTGCAAGCCACGCATGGCTATTTTGGGTTCTAGATGGGGACACACTATGTCTATGTGTCTAATATATCTATCTTTTGTTTACCTATCTGTCTGTCTGTCTATCTGTCGGTCTGTCTGTCATGTATGATATTATGTTTGTGTGCACCCTCCTCCACCCCTCTCCCATAGTCCCATCCCTCTGATCTTGGAGTTGGCGATGCACAGCAAGGGCAAGAGGTCATGAGTTTGAGTTGTTTCTTTGCCACCGGAAGTGCAGATTGAAAGCTCGTCAAGAGAAGCAAGATAAGATCGAGCTGTTTCCGTCAAATCGGCAAGTCGGATGATCAAGGACCCTAAGCCCTAAACCCTAAACCCTAAACCCTGATCTTTGCAAGCCAGGTGTTGATGGGTGGTCTTTCCTACGGCCACATGCTCACACACCTTGATCTTAGTGCCATCCTAAGCGCCAACAGCTGCCGCTCCAATACAGCAAGCACAGGTCGGTAGGCTTTCCGGCGCCAAGGCCACAACAAGATAGGGGATCGGGGGGCGAGACGCCTGGCCTCCTTACTGGACCCGGACTACTGCTTGCAGGTGGGGAGGGCTTCATTGAGAGGAAAAGGCCAAAGCCACGGGCCTCTGCAGAGGCCCTGGACCTCAGCGACAACCAGATCCATGCCAATGGTTGCATGCATTTGGGCCACTGCCTCGAAGTAAGGGGCGACCGGTTGTATTCCGGCTCTGACTCTGTCTGTCGACCAGGTGCCCACCTGGCGGAGAATATCACGTGCCAGGTGTGGGCTCGTAGTGTCAGACATGGTATCGGCCATGTCGTGTCATCGGCACATCCGCGCCTCCGCGGCTAGCGTCAGGTGCTTAACCTGCGACTCAATCGCTGCGAAGACAACGGCGTGTCGCATTTGTTTCAGGACTACGCTTGTCTTACTAGTCTGTACATCCCCGAGTCTGCTGCCATCCCTGCATTACCATCGCCCAGGTACATTACTGAAGAAGTCGCGCTTGCTGCACGCAGACTTGCTGGTGTTTCAGTCTGCATGACCACTGCTTGGCGGGAGGATATGTGTGTGAACAAGCATCTGCAAACCCTGAACATTGCTTGCAATGCGTGTGCCTTATCGTCTCAGCTCCGATCGTGCATGGAGTGCAGCAAGCGCCTGTTGTGCTGGGCTGTAAAGCCAAGGACTTGACGGTGAGATGTCTGCCCTACTTAAATGCAATGTCTGCAGCTCGGTACTGGCGCTGTCGGCCTGCCTCGTTGCATGCTCATGCCTGCCGTGGTAGGTGGCCTTGTTGTGTTTTCAGAAGTGATGAGGCTGGCTGAGAACGGCACCTTGTTGGAGTTGGACGTCAGTGCAAATCCGCCAGCTCCTAAGATCCTGCAGCAGTTCGTGCCAATCTCAGTTTGACCTTGTCTAAATGTCTTCGCCGCATGCTTGGAAGGAGACATCTTCTGTAGGTAAGACCGGCGGTGAGAGGCTATTCAATCCACTGTCGACCGTTGGGCACGACTCTGCTCCTGAAGTGTCTTGTTTTTTGTCACTCTAGTGTGCTTTTGCCCGGTAACGCAAGGCTCCATCAAGTTGAAGAAGAAGGAGTTCATCAAGGCACGCGGGAATGACGGAAACGCGCATGCATGACTTGGCAACATTGCAGCGACAAGGAACCGCTGGCCATGCACGTTGTTCTTCTGTGAACGAGAGCTTTCCCAAAGTAAAGAAGTGCATGCTCGCAGCAAGACATGCGCACACGCAGATCCACACGAGTGCAACGATGCAGCTCACACGCAAAATGCATGATGCACAAAGTACATGTGAGCACGTGCACACATGAATGCTGCATGCATGCACAATATGTGTCTACATGTGTGTATATATATATGTATGTGTATGTGTGTGCATACATGTATACAATATATGCCAACATATATACACACGGTTTGTATATGTACATGCGTGCAGACTCGCACACACGCGGTTGCACATCTACACACACGCGCACGCACACGCACAGGCACACGCACACGCACACGCACACGCACACGCACACGCACACACACACACACACACACATACACACACATACACACACACAACACACACACACACACACACAAAAGCACGTATCCTCAACCCCCAATGCCCGAAACCCGAACCCCCAAAAGAATTGTTCTGGACTTACCGAGCAGAGGTGCAGCCGGCGAGTCGGTTCCTCCCCTGGCCAGCTCGGAGGTGCCAGGGATCTTTCGAGAAGACTAAGGGTTCCAGGGCTCAAGTACCAGAGACCCTGAAGCTTAGATTTGAGCCTCCCAAGCCCTGAATCCGAGAGCCTGCGCACGGAAAACCCCAAATCAGAAAACCCTCTTAACCCCAACTTCCAGAATCCTCGAGCCTGTCAGAGCAGCGTTGGATTTGCACATGGAATGCCGCCGCGAAGGAGTGCCAAACTCAACAGTCTAAGTCCTAAAGCCCTCTGAACCTCTCGAACCCTGCGAGCCTTAAATCTGCAAACCCTCAGAACTGTAGAAGGTTCAACCCTGGCTTGCACCCCAAACACCAAGATCCTGAGCTCTGCGCCGGTAGAAGACCCCAAAACCCCCAACCCTGTCAGAGGGATCTTTCGTTACCCTAAAACCCTAAGCCCGAAAGCCCAAAACTACTACAACTTATCTGCCGTAAACCCTAAACCCTATACCGAAATCCCAAACCCGAAACCCGAGCCCGAAACTGGAAACCCGAAGTGAAGCACAGCAGGTCGCCTCCGAGGCCTTAGATGCCACGAAGCCATTGGATGAAGATGATCCTTTGGAAGGCACCCCTTATTTTAGGGTTTTCTGGTTAGAAAGGTTGTAGGTTGGGGGCCTCAATGTTTGGGTTTGTGGGGCGGTTGGGGGTTTTGGGGGGTTTACGATTTTAGGGTTTAGGGTGTGGCGGTTTAGTTGTCAACTCCTCGGATCCATCACTGTTCATACGCGCAAGGTCATTCAATGTTGTGCTCAGCGCAGATTTCAGGTCTCCAAGTCTCTGGCCAGCTCGCTGTCTTTGCCCGCTGCCTGGCCAAGAGTCCTTCGTTGCTGCGTGGGAAGCCCAGAGGGACGCCGAGATGTTCTCTCCTCGGCCCCCCCTCCCTCCTCGAGTTTCGGTGCAGGTGTGGACCTTCGCAGCTGCGGCCTCCCTGCAGATGTTGCCCAGCGAGTGACGACGGTGAGCTTGGGCTTGGGGGGTTTCGGCTTTGGTCTTTGGAGCTTTATGGGCATTTATGGGCAGCTGAAGGCTCAGTCAGGGCTTCAGGCTGAAGGCTTGGCTCGCAGACATGCTCTGTGGAGTGACATCGTCCCCAGACCCAGACCCCGAACCCCTGCCGAACCTGCAAACCCCATCAACAACCACGTGGCCAATTAGTGGCATGTGAGGCTGAGGGTTTTGGGTTTGGGATTTCGGTTCAGGGCCAGTAAGTTAGCGACTCCGTACGATGTCTCTGAGCTGAGCGAGACTCAGATGCTCGGTCTGGCCGTGGAGGCAGTGAAGCACCGCGAGCTGATCGCGAAGGGAATCCCTGTGGAGGCCGGGCCATGTTCAGACAGGTTCTCCGAGCCGCTTCTTGGGACATCTTGGGACCATGAGCTGCTCCAGGCTTACGAAAAGGCCCGCCAGGCTGCAGTAGCAGCCGAGGAAGCAGCACAGGCGGCACGGGAAGCTGCAGAGAAAGCGCGGGGCTTACTGCGAGTCTGGCCTCACTTGTCTGCACGTGCCAACGTGGCCTGCCGTGGCTCCTACTGTCGGCCCCATGAGGAGGAACAGCTGGGAGAGGGTGAAGACGAAGATGGCGAGGAAAAGGCGACGGCTACGGGGAGGGGAGGGCTCGGCCAGGCGAAGCAGAGCGAAGCACGTGCTTGGCTCAGGCTGAGGGAAAAGCCGAAGAGGAGAAGGCAGAAGGCGAAGCCGAGAAGCCAGAGGCCGCGGCGTTTCCCACTCGCAAGCCTTGACTTCGACTCCCTGTGAAGGCCGAGGAAGAGAAGAAGGAAGGCGAGTGAGGAGAGTGTGCAGCGTTAAAGGCATCTTTGCCCTTGGCATGCCGAGTTCCCAATCCAGGGAGCCCCCTGAAGGGGTGAATGGCGTGAGACACCTTGCAGAGCTGTCTTATGATACACAGGCCCCCCC
>CAJNDV010029924.1:14819-47414 GCA_905221635.1 Symbiodinium sp. CCMP2456 | reverse complement strand
ATACATATATACATGCATACATACTTATGCATATGTATATATATATATATATTCATTCATCCATGCATCAGCGCATCCATACATATAGACATACACACATGCATCTATACTCATATACATGTAATTATGCACAAATGCATATGCACACATCATAAGCTGCCTAATCTCGAAAGTAAATCTAAGCCCTTCAACTGCACTACGGTTCGTGTCAAGCTGAACAGGCCGCGAGGGTCGCGTCTCAGAGACCGAGCGCGGGTGCGTCTACATCTTAATGAACCCCGCACGAGAGTGCCTGAATTCTGCGCCCGGAAAACATGAACTACAGTGATTCTACACCCTACGCCATTCAATAAATTGACCCTGAACTTTAAATCCTGAAATCTGCGCCGGAAGAACCCAAACCCGAACCCTGCACCCTTGACCTCGGCACCACCCCATCATTCGGATTCTGGCTCTCGGCATAAGCTGCCAGCAGAGTTTCCTTGCGGGGAGGGGGGGGGAGGGGGCTAAGAGGTGTCCGAAGCCTTCGATAACGGAGTTTGGGTGCTTTGGGCATCAGCCCTTGAGGTGTTCATGTGGGTAGTTGTCAGCATTATGGTCCCTTTTGGGGTACCGCAAACCATAGGTGCCGTATTATAATAAGGACCCAAAAATGGACCATAATTTTGACAACCACCCATGTAAAAGCTACCGGGGAACCTTTGAATCTTGCTTTCTCAATCCTGAGTCACTGAACGGCCCTGTATCCTAGGCCCGCAACCCCAAAGGATCATCCCGAACATCTTCTTACATACATGTGGGTCAAGTGTCTAGTGCTCAGGATTGGTTGCTCTTGGGGATCGGTAGTTGGTTAGCAAAGGCAATCGGGAAAGCTAGCTGTGGGCGAAACTTAAAAGAGCTTATCGGTGTTGTGCGTGTGGCATAGCGAACTGCAGGGCGCAATTGGGGGGATGTGGGGGCGGGGGGGAAAGGCATTCTGAACTTACACAGGTTAAACTTATTAAGTCCATAAGCTTCAAGCCTCAAAGTTCAGGTTAAACTTATTAAATCCATAAGCTTCAAGCCCCAAACCTCTCTGCCTAAAGCCATGACATCCCCAAGTGCTTCAACAAAATCACCAGCCGGACGGTCCTTCAGCTTGTCCAGGCTTTGAGACACGAATTCAGGAAAGCTCACGCCACCTGTGTCGATTTTTTTTTGGAGATGTATTTCTTAGGGTTCAGCGGGCTCTTGGGAATTGGGGAAGGTCAGGGCTTGGGGTAGTTAGGGTCATGGGGTTCAGGATCGACCGAGTTGCCAACCTCGACAGGGCAACAGAAGTGTGAGATGGACTACTGACTACGCAGCCACAGGGAGGATGTCGCTTCGTGATCTTGAAATGGGGATCCATGGTGCCTTGCGGAATCGAAGGAGTCATTGGAGCCTCCGATGCTTGTCGAAAGCCTCAACCCCCAACCCACGCAGTCGATCTGAAGAATGTGGTTTCGATGTCGAGCGCTATGTTCCATGTAGATGCCTGGAGGACCTTAAGGCTTTAAGTTTAGAGTGCTAGCTCTGAGTTAGAATGAAAGATATGCGGGCTCTTGCTTTCGAGTGCTTCGAATGCCTGCGGATCAGCAAATTCGGGGGCGAGCCGATGCGGTCAGGGCGTTGCAGATATATCTTTCGGCGACAGTGTTAGACAGCGAGAACGTTTGTACATCGAAAGGCTAAATATCCGTCCTTCGATCCACAAATACCCCACACAACCCCAGTCGGTGCCACAAACTCATAGCTGCCTGGCTCCATCTCTCCAGGTGTCCTCAGCTATCACCGAGAGAAACAGCATGGGATGGTGGTCCAGGGTGTGGCTGCAATGCCTTCTGCTCATATTTGATCGGCTCAGCAGCGTTGACTCAGGCTGATTCATGAGTTTCGAATTTGGAGATTGGGGGGTGTCCGCGACAGGATTCTCGTCTGAAGAAAAGCGTGCCGTGGCTACGGGGCTACCGACAGCATCCTCAAGCGCGGCGTGAATTGCTTTTTGGGCTACGGCGCTCCACAACTTCGGAAAACCAAAAACATAAACCAACAAGCGTTCTATCAAACTGTGAGTAGATCCGTCACCTAATGATCTAATGTTTGCTTGTGTAGAAACCGAAAACAGATTTAAATGGAGCCGTATTGCAGGCTTCACAAGGATTTGCAAAAGGGTCCCCAAAAGCAAATACATTCCCCGGCAACACAATCCACAATCCTAGACACCTGAAGCCACAAACCCCCTGATCCGATACGCCCTCATACCGTCTGTAGCGTCTACCACAATTCAACTCACATCCGACTATCAGTCGTACTGACGAAGACCCCGAGAGCCCGAAAGCCATGCGACTCAGCTTCGGTCTTCGAGGATGGTGGCCGCTTTTGCAGGACTTATATCACTCTTCTGGTGGGTGTGGGTTTATAGGGATCCGGTGGGGAAGGGAAGCTTGCAGGTCTTGGGCGAGGCTAGGTATGCTAGAGAGATAGCGCTATGTCGATCCGCGGCTTGGTCTAAGCCTGCTGAGAAACTGCTGCGGAGATGTGCCACGCCTGTTTCTCTCCCGATCGATGCCACTGTGCGTTGCAGTACTGGCTTGAAGAACTTCTCTTGGGCTGCTTCCATAATCTTTGCTGCTGAATCCTGTGCAGCATAGATAAGCACCCAGGGAGCCTCAATGAAAACCTAAGAGACAACCAATCCGCGAGTAGAGAGACCAGGAAGTAGCTGGCATCTGCATCATTGGTATTCTCTGCAGAACGATGCGCAGCTGGAACAGTGTGAGCTGGATATGCGCAGGCTTAGGGTGTTGTCATGCTGTAGATACCGACTGCCGTCACTGTGGCCTGTAATTAGACTGGAAGTCATTCTTGGAAATGTAACCCAACCGTATCTGAAAACAATCTGGACCATCCAAGACTGCAAACTGTCATGCTTTAGACCGGCCGAACCCTTGCCTGTGGCCGAGCGGCTCGGCGAAGGAACCGTCACGAACAAGGAGTGGTCGGACAAGGGGACACCGGGACTTTACTACCACGGTTTAGGGTTTAGGGTACCCCCTTAGCACGAAGCCTTGCCTTAACTGCTGATTGCGGCTTCGACAGACGGAAAGGTGCCCGTCCTCGAAGACACCCACATGCCTGCAAGAAGCGATAAAGGCCTTCAGATCTACATATAGGTAGCTACAGTCCCGGCCCAGCGGTTGGCACTTCTTCTCAAGGATCTGATGCAACATTGCCGCGAGATTCAGTCGTACTGACCATCACACAAAGCCTCCCCACTCTATATATCAAAATGCCACTCAAAGGCCAGCCGAAAATAGTATTGGTTGACTGATTGCGAAGAAAAAAGTCGAAAGGAATGAAATGCAGTCTATCGCAAAGCTCTACTCTAATCCGAAGAACGGCCTGTGCTTCTGAAGTCCTAGTTCTCACACCAATCAAGAAGTATGGAATAGGGATCACTGCTCAGTCTAAGTTACGTGCCAAACCTCGTCTCTGAATTTGGGCCCCGAGTCTGTGAACCGGAGCCGTGTACCAACACGTGGGTGGAGCAGTCCCTGCTCGAAACACGGAGACACTCGGTGGTATAGAGTTTCAATTCTGGAATGATTCTCCGCATCAGCTTGGACACCGTTGCTGAAGCTACACTTCGATGCAGTAACGGCTTTACTGAACCTGAGCCTGATTCGGCATTCCGAAACATCATCCAAGAGCTGCGCCATATGTCCGAGCCTTGTGGTGAGCGTTTGATCGAAGTCTAACCTTGGGTTGCAGCACCGGGCATAAACATTCCGAATGCCGGAATCGAAATGGAGACTCGCAGCCCAAGGAGCCCTAGACACTTGGGACAGAAGAAAATCGAAGCATGGTAAGGCATATACAGGTGACTAGAAACGGTAAGCATCTGTGTTGCAGGATGTCTGGGCCGGGCGGTGGTCAAATAAGTTTGGGCCGCGAACCATGGCTTCTGTGCATAGTCTCGCTTGAAGCCTCAAGGCCCTGAATCCCTCAGTGTACCCTTAGCCTTGCTGAGCCTTCAGCGATGCTTGTTGTCATGAGGATATGCACTGAGGTTTACGGTTTCGCTTCGAAGCAAGGGAAGGCAAATTAGGCAAATCATGCGAGGACCCGCTCCAGAAGCACACAAATTCCTGGTCATGACTCGTCGAGACCTATTGCCAACAGCTGTTGTTGGCCCAAAGACGCTGAAGCCGTTCTTCCCACGTCCCATGTTTCCGTAAAAACCAGGAAGGAAGAACCAAAGTTCTCCCCAGATCGCCTGCCCCCCCCCCCCCCCCCCCACAGTCAAGAGTCCAAGACGTTGCAAGATTTGGGTTTCATGCTCCAAGACAGAAGCTCCGGTCGTTGAGGCTTGACAAAGCGTGGTCCTTGTAATTAGGATCCTTCTGTTTTGTGTTAGCATCATACCAGGACACCCTGGCTGCTGAAATGTTGGGGTCTGAAGCCTGTTTCTTTGAGAATTCGGCGTCTTAAATTTTGCCGAGCCCTACCAGCCCATAAGGTAGCGGCACAACCACTCCCGCCGGCGAGGCTGGTGTCTCAGGGCCTTGGGGCACGGTGCATAGAAGTGGTTGAGGGTTTAGGGTTTATGGCTCCTAGGTCCATATCGGAGTATGCAGAAGTATAGTGATCCAGCAGAATCATCTTGCAGTCACTGTATAAGTGTACCCCCCAAAACCCAAACCCACACGTCTGAGTCGATACATGTGTGCCGACTCGTGGGTCTGTCAGGCAAAAGTTTTAGGGCGTAACTCCTTAAACTCCAGAAGTTCTAAAGGAGGTAGAGTTACAGACAGACTCTAGAGCCCAAATTAGGTACTACTCGTATGCTGGGAGCCTTAGGGATTGCGACCCATGTCGATGTAAAGAATTAGGGCTCAAGGCTTCCAGCTTCACCACAGAAAGCTATGTCCATGTCAGACTTTGGGCAGCGAGTCGGCACAAGCAGAGTTCTGCCTTAAACGCAGAATGGCCGAGGACCTTAGACTGGAGGGACTAGGGCCGTTTGCGATTCTCAGCAACCCGAGACTCACGGGAGAGAGCGACACTGGTTTAGGGTTCCTGCACGGAGGACCATTGTGCGAGGTAAACTTGAACTCCACCTAGTATCAACCCTGAACCTGAACCCTGAGACGTTCGGAATCCTCCTACCGCAAGCCCTGGACTCTTATCAGCTTACTCCTTAACCCTACACACTCGTGAGCTCCAGCAGAAACCCTAAACCTTCCACCCATGCCTCCTAGAGCCGCCAAGCTTCTCAGCTTAAGGTCTGACGCTTCATATGTCCACGCAAATTCTGGTGGCGATTGGTCTATAGGTACAGGGTTAAGGGTAAAGTTTGCAAGGAAAAAATGCATTGCATGTTGCGTGTAGCAGGGACACGATCTCGCGGCTTAGGCTTCTTAGTTTGGGTAAACCAAGTCTGCTATCAACTAGATACTGGTTTCAACTAAATGAAGCGCCCAAGGAGAGAAATGTAATCAGACTTGTGTTAGCACTTTAATTTTAAATGATTAAAGAGGAACCATCATACCAACTCCGTGGGCTCGTGCATACGGTCTCAGCCAACGCCACACCCCACCAGAGAAACCGATCTAGGAACACAAAACACCCTCGCGCAAATGCCGAAGTCCTCCAACCCAAAAAGGCGTCTTCAAAACCTACTGGGGCCATTTTGCATCATACAGTAGAAACCATCCTTTTTGTTTCAGCATGGGCTTGGATTGTGTTAAACCATCTTAAATCCTAAATCCCAAACCAATTGAAGCCATTTTTGCATCATACAATAGACCACTAAGCCATCCGAAATCCTAAAAGGGGGAAGCCGATGGAGTTCCGAGCCGTTCGCCAGACTTCCGCGGCGCTCCCGCAGGCGTCGGGACCAAGGAGTCCGGTGGGTGGCTGATTGGACCTAAGGGGTTTCCTTGTGTTCGGTTTAGGGTTTAGGGTTTAGGGTTTAGGGTTTAGGGTTTAGGGGTTTAGGGGTTTCGACTCACACANNATAAGTGTCCGACATTGCTACGTGGACATGCTGGGCAACATGACAGAGGGACCTATTCGCAGTCGTCCAAAGCATGAGCGAAGATGAGCCCGACACATAGTATAGCGCTAAGATCAAATAGGAGAAACAGTATGTATGACGAAGTGAATATTGCCCATCTGTCAACGACACAGCAGTCCGTGTTATGTTCGTGGCGTGTGCCACTCTGTTTCAAAAGCTCTAGCTTTCTACAGTCACCTACTCCACGACCCATCTGTAGCCAGCTTGCCTGACGGCAATTGCGCCATCTGGGAAGCCAGGGGATCATCGTAAAGTGTGTCACTGCTATCATACACAAGATCTGTCGGGGTAACCTGTCAAAATGATCTCACTCATGCATTTCAGAACTCCTCGTAGCGCCATGCAGATCCGGGCGTTCCATGGAGTTGTCGTGAGGTCAAATTCAGCAGGATAGAATTCATCGTGATGGCATTCTTGAGTCACGACCATGCAGAACCAAATTCGTCATGGTGCCATTCTCCGGTCACGATCATGCAGTCTCATCTTGCAGTGCTATCATGCACTCGTTATACCGCATTCAGGAATTCGAGAAGGCTTGTGCACCCAACACGCAGGTGCACCCATGCAGACTGTATTGGAGCTCGGCGTACTCAATGACAGTATTCAAAGAAGTATTGCATGCAACAAATTCCACCACGGCATGCAGTCACCACGTTTCTCATTCGCAAATTCCAGTCGCTACCGACCCACCACTTTCAGACGCCACACCATGCAGACTGTATGCGGGCCAGAGACTGACGTGCTCCAAGGTAACATGTCAAGAAGCTGTGCGTTCGACAACATTCCAGCTCGTATTGCCTCCACTCTTCAACAGCCCAGAGGCCGCGCAGTCCACATGTAGTGTCTGAGCGATGGATTCAGGCAGCATATGAATTCTGAATTCCACGGATTGTCAGTCATGCAGAAACATGCAGGAGCATGTGTCCAAATATGTAGCGTGCCGCCCAAGTCAACCATCTCGCTTCGCACTCATGTTGTGCATCGTTTGTGGTGCAGCTGTGTTCATGTCGATGCCACTGTCCATTTGCTCATTCCAGCTGGCAGATCCACACTGACAGCATGCCATGGCGCAGCACTCGGAACGAGGGGTAAGGGAATTAAATGTATAGGGTAACGAAAAACAACAAGGTTAAGAACCACAGGACTCCCCATAGCCCCAAGCAAGCAGGCAGACGCACCCCAGCAGAGAGTTCGGGCCTTGGCGTTTGGGCGAGGCCCGTACCTACACCACATGTTGGCTGCACGACGGCATACGATTTTAGTGCGGTTCGGTTTCAATCCTCAGACTACAATCGGCAGGCTTTACGCGTGCCTGTGAAGCCAGGAACTGACGAGGGTTTATGGGTTCAGGGTTTAGGATTTAGGGTTTGGGGGTTTGCGCTCTCACAACTCGGTTTACACTTTCACAACTCGGACAAGCCAGGCGAGGGATCCATAGGTGCAACAGTCGGTGTGACGCAAAGCTCACAACTCGGCTTAGGATTTCTCAAAATTTCGGGATTAGGGCCAGGGCCAGGGCTTAGATGGTTTCGGGTTGGGGAGTTTGAAAAGCAAAGGCTCCGAATTTCAATCTCAGAAAGAAATATCCGCAACTTACGAGGAGGGGTCGGGGTTGCATGTCAGAAGGTTTTCATGAATAAGTTCGAGGGATCCGGCTCCAGGGTTGAAACAGGACTCATCGGGCACCCGCAGGGCGCAAAATACCACGGACTATACTGGGAAGGGATCGTTCAGAGCTTTGGTCGCAGTGTTTGGTGGGCTTGCAGTCTGGCTGTGGTTTTGGGGCTTTCAAGGGTTGAAAGAAGAGTGCTGTGAGGTTGAGATCATAGATAACTGCATCTAGCCCGACCCTACATCCCAAACGCCTGAAGCCCGGTATCAGGGCTTGACTGCGCAGTCCAGGCAACAATGTAACAAACCGAAGGGTTTTTAGCTCTATTCCTTCTTCGGGATGTGGTACATATACCACCAAGCCTAAACCCTCAACCCTGACCGTAAAGCATAAAACCCTGTATCATATGGGGTCACTGCAACTAAAGGTATCAGACTAGGGTTCCGCAACATTCAATTTGCCCTCCGGTATCGTCTCGTGGTCCCCTGTTCTCTGAAAAACCCAGGATATATGAGGCCTGAAAAAGTCATACCTTGCGGAGACTAATATGCCATCCCTAGCAGCCCTAGCACCTCTCCTAATCATGGTGTTCAGCCGAGTTTCGGATAACTCCGGAAACTAGTCTAGCATACCGTAGCTTTGCCTCAGTCCGGTTGTATCAGTCATACCTTGGACTGGGTCCCATCCTTTACAGTCGTCATACGTACCGTTGCCACCATCCACAACCTCAAAAACTGTAAGCACAGTATGCCATATCATATAAAAGCCCTTTTTTGTATCAGGACTTGTGCGCTAGCTCTCGACTGCACTTCCATAACTTGCTCAAGAAACTCGCGGGGACCATCTCTAACAACACACACACACACACACACACACAGTAGCAACAGTAATTTGCACGGCATACCGGCTAGAACTTCGGCTTGTTTCCGACCATCACTGTTGAACATGTGAACAACCCTAAACCCTTTTTACAACCCTTTTTACCTAAACCCCAAACCCTAAATTGCTTGAAGTTGGCTGCTTGAAGCTCTCAGGTCCGATCCGGGCGCCGGCACCGGGGGGCGAGGGAAGCCCAGGGTGGTCCAGGCCCTTGGCACCTTCAGTGGGTCCGAGTTCAGGTCTTTGAGGGTTTAGGGTTTAGGGTTTAAGGTTTAGGGTTGAGTTCAACTGTTGTGGAAGTTCCCTTCCCCTAAGGCTCCAAGTGATCAAATAGTACCTACTTTGGGGTTCTAAAGTCTGCAAATAGTACCTACACTGGGCTATTTGGAGCCTCAGGGTTCTACCTCAGGCTTAAGCGTTTTGGGCTTGGGATAGCATCGGGTTCAGGGTCTTTTTGGCTTTGGAAGTTAGGCCTCGAGGGGGTTTAGAATTTCCGGGTCCCGAGCACAAAACTAGCCTTGATCCGGCAGCTTCTCTGCTTAGACTGTAACCCTACAGCTCCAACTAACCCAAAGTAGGTACTGTTTATAGACTTTAGACCCCAAAGTAGGTACTATTTGAAAACTTGGAGCCTCAGGGTAACACTATGGGCGACCCCTCAACTCCTGAAATAGTGGATAAGCTGCTTCTTCTTCAGACTCGCGGATATGCAGACAGCTCCATTTCAGACAAATGGGCCGTGAGAAAGCCCCAACAAGAATCAACCTACATTCTAGGCAGCCCAGATAGCAGAACAACTCAAGCAAGGAACCGCCAGCTCCAATCGTTGACAAGAATCCTCCCTACTCTTCCGGCCTCTGCCTTATGCTTCGTGAGCCACTGGCGCATGATACGATTGCGGCCTGGCTCGGGGCTCAGGGTCATCATCAGCACCTTCAGGGCTTCGTGGGGTTTTGGTGTCTCTTGAGCGGGTATGTGCAGCTCGCACCTCGGGGCATTGGAGCTGTGGCATTTTTCAAGGTGCAGAGTCTCCAACCTGAGGGGTTGGGGAGGCCCTGTGGTCAGTCTTGAGGGAGGCCTTCGTCAATGGCGTGGCTTCCTCGGCCTCGTATTCTGGGGCAAGCCCGTCAGCCTCGAGGTATCTCTTCGCTGTTGCGATCCCCCGGTTCTTTCGCCGGCTCCAGTGGACTTTGCTGCAAGTTGTCGAAGAAGAATTGCAGTTTGCCCTGGACTTCCGTCTTGGCTTCCGTCTTCACGAGCAGCCGCACTTCCGCCGCCTTCAAGTTCCTTGTGCGTGCGGCTGCAGAGGGGTTCGGCCATTCTCTTTCCTCATAGGCGCCTTGGCATGCAGCAGGGCAAGTTCAGGTGATGACACCTCGGTGCGACTTTCTCAAACGTCTCAGGTCCCAGAAGGATGCTGCACAAGGTGTCGGCTCGGAGTTGGGAAGACCCTACTATAGACCCTCAAACAGCTGTAAAGATTTCTTCAGGAAAGCAGATCGACGGTCCCTCATGTAGGGGCCTTAGTAATTAGAACAAGGCTTGGTGGGGTATAGTCTTTATTTATAACTATAATAGGGAACCACCAAAACCCTTTTCTAAATATTAAGGGCCCCTACACTACTTAAAGGATCATGGGACTTAGTAAGTAGGGTTATAACTAAGGTAACTATACTTATAACCCCAATTAATGGACTTATAACCTTACTTACAAAGCCCCATGATCCTCCAAGTACCGCCACAACCCTTTTCTAAATATTAAGGGCCACTAAACCCTAAACCCTAAATCCTAAACCCTAAACCCTACACTACCGCCTCAGGAGTGAGAACAGGGAACACTGTGGAGCTCCCTGGCCTGCTGCAGTTCCCTCGCGGTCCAGCGACGCCTTTCGAGTGGTTTGGGTTTAGGGTTTAGGGTTTAGGGTTTAGGGTTTAGGGTTTAGGGTTTAGGGTTTAGGGTTTGGGTTTAGGGTTTAGGGTTTAGGGTTTGGAGCGCGGGTGCCGAGAGAGATGAGGAAAGATATACGGTTTAGGGCTTATAGGGTTTAGGGTTTTGGTGCCGAGAGATATGATGAAAAATATACGGCTTAGGGTTTATCGGGTTTTGGGTTTTGACATTGTCATAGTTGTCCGTTTCGTGTCATTGACATCGTTCGCGTTCGTGTTCTGGTTGCTTCATTTCTGACTGTGACCATGACATTGGTAAGCGAGTACTATCTGGACCTCTGTGACAGAAAGCTACTGCAGACAGAAGTATTCACTTATCAGGGCTGTTAACAATCTGCCAGCATCGTCGTCCTGGTTGCCCGGTGTTGATGTTGACTTTCCCTGCAGAAAGAGTTGTGCAAACTACAAAACAAGTAGTTTCGTCAGGTAGGTTAGTTATAGTCAGCTGCCTTCAAAAAACATTTGGCTGGGAAGGGGGAGGCGCATTCTTCAAGGTCACGCCATTATCGCGGGCTTGAGGGTTCAGGCGCTTGGCTCTAGGATCGGAGGCCTTACGGATGTGCAAGCAACAAGTGGGTAGTTCTCTAAGTTTAGGGTCCCTTTTTAGGTCCCATATATAGTACGGCACCCTTATAAAAAGGACCCCCAAAGGGACCCTATTTTAGAAAACTACCCAAGTTCAGGCTGCGTGGGTTCCGGATTGGGAGCCTGCAGCCGTGCACCTTAGCCGCAGCCGTAAACCCGAAACCCCGAACAGCAACTAAGCCCCAAATCCTGAACACCAAACCAACCCAACGCAAAACCACAAAGAACCGTGCGACAGCGCATCTACGGCCTAAACCACAAGCTTGCCCGTCGGAAGTCTCAGGGGCCCTGCAATCTGAAGGCCCTGGAGTTGGGAATTTTACAACACCAAAAGGAGGGTATCAGGAGGCTGCGGAAAAGTTTCAAGAGGGTTTAGGGTTTAGGGTTTAGGGTTTTACAACACCAAAAGGAGGGTATCACGAGGCTGCCGAAAAGTCTCGGGTTTCAAGAGGGCCGCATGATAACCTAGACCCAGGAAGCCCTCAACACTCCACCCTGAACACCCCTTTTTTCAAACCCTCTAGCCACACGTCCGGTTTTTCGGGCCTGGGTTTAGCTAGCTAGGTTTCTTGTGACCCACATTCTGCTTGTAGGGTTGGGTGGGGTGCGCTTTTTGCAGCTGGCCGCCTTCGCTTCGGATCTGTACTGTAAGTCTGGAACTGAAACCAAGGCAGACTCTGCTACCGGAGGGACCCAAGAACAGCGGAACACGGCCATTCGGGTATGAGTGCGGATGTGAGTAGTAATTAGGGTCTCGATGGTGAAGTGGCCCAAAATACCCCAATCACAACACAGCCCTTAACCTGTGATGGCAGCATGCGGTCTTAGTGGCTCGGCATGGCCCCGCTGTCCTGTGGGTCCCTGGAACCAGGTTGGCATTAATCAAGCCGCCGTTCCACAGGCGTCTTGTCGAAGTAGCTCAAGATTTAAAAGACTCCCGATGTAAACTGCGTTGATCGCTAATCTGAAAAGACCCTGCTTCTGAATGGCGGCCGCAGTAAAGCTGCCAACTAACAGAGGTCGAAGCCCTCGACGAAACAGGGCAGGGCTAGGGCCGTGGGGCCAAATATTGAAGTGGCCTGTTTCCTACTTAGGCCCCGCCAAGCAGACTCTTCCACCTCCTGAGCCTTCTTGAACCCTTAGCAGTCACCTCAGAACTAAAACTGCACCTTCAGCCGGTGTATAAACCCAACGCCCTGAGCCCTTGCAAGCCCTAGTCATCTCCTGCCCGTGCCAAAGAGACCCGATAACCCGGAACCGTTGGCAGCTTTCAAAGGATCAGCTGCCAAAGCTCGTAGGTCAGCAGAAGGATTACAGCTTGATGGATCCAAGCGAAAGGAGCTCTGCCACCTGGGTTTGGAGTTCAAGGTTTTAAGACTTGTTTGCTCTTCAAAAATCAGGGTTTTGGTAGCCTACGTACGTTAAATAAGGTTTGGGCTTTGTTAGGCATGCTCAGAAAATCCTAACCTCAGAACCCCTTCATGCAAACCCCAGAGTCCCACAGCCTAAGCCAGAGATGGCATTGTAACACCTGAATCACAAGCTTCATCAACTGTCTTAAAACATCCGACAAGCAAGGCCTACTAATTTACCAAACCACCCACCCACTCCTCAAAAAAAAGGCGCCCCTACCGCCAGCCACAGCCACTAAATCAAGCTAAATACCTCTAAGGAATGAACCAGTGCAGCATGGAAACCAGGCCGGAGAGAGTAGCCTTTCCATTTAACCCAAAAGCTAAAGCAGACTAGAGCACCCAGATAGGAAACGCAGTAAGAAGAGGCGACACCAAGCCCGAAACCCTAGACGCAGAATTCCTAATTTAAACACCGAAACCCCAGCAACGCCTGTAAGAAAAGCTCTGATCCTTAAAGACAACCCCTAATATATGGGGGTTTGCGAAAATAGGGGACCTAGGATCCTTCTTATAAGGACCCCAAAATCAGGTATCCCAAATTATCGGAAAGTCCCATATCTTCCATGGCATAACCAAGGATCCAAGCTTCCCCAGCTTCAGAAGAGCAAAGGTCGCGGCCTCGGGGGATTTGAATTCTGACATCGCCAGCTCTAATGTAGGGGCCGAAATAATTACCAGTACTACCTTGGGGGGTTCCTTATTATATACAAAACGCCTAAATAATTACCAGTACTACCTTGGGGGGCTCCTTCTCATATAAAGAAAACTGGAGCCCCAAAATCCTATTCCACTTATCAAGGTCCCTACATTGTGTTAGGGTTTAGGGTGCTTTTGCTCTCGCGACTCAGGCTCTGACAAGGATCTCGTGCTTGCTGAAATGTTGGGGAATACAGATTAGGGTTCTGCATTTGACAGTCGAGCAAATCATGGACGGGCCGAAGAGCCGGTACTCGTTCGCAACTAGCCAGGCTATCGCATTAAGGCACCGGGCCATTTTTCGGAAGAGCGAACGACATCACCTATCACGGAGCCAACAGGCGAAGGCGCCCATGGTTTAGTGGTGGAATGCAAACCGCCTCTCTGTCTCTCTCTCTCTCTCTCTAGCTCTCTCTCGCTCTCTCTCTCTCTCTCTCTCTATATATATATATATATGTACACGGATGTATATATACATATACACGTACATATACACATACATATAACAACATAAATACGTAAGTAGACTTTTTATTAAGAGGAGTTCAGGCTCGACGCCGCCAAGTCGCCAGCAGCAAGACGACGCCTTGAAGGAAAGCAACGACATCCGGAGGAGCTGAGCCGTGCGGCAGCGCCTCCTGGCATCTGGGGGTTTAGGCATTAGGGCCGTTCAGGGGTGTTGGTTTAGGGTTTCTTTCTAAGGTTTAGGGAGTCGAAGCAAAAGTTGAACTGTAAGGGCTCCACTATACCTGGAGCACTTTGATTAAGAAGGCATGGCTCCGATTTTGGCGGGATTTAGAACCACGGGTTTCTGTACCAGGTTTCAGGATGTTCGCATCGTGACTTCAGGTGCGAGCTGATAACCTTATGACGCCTCATGTTTACATTCGCACTGACGTATGGCAAATACAGGGCCGCACAGACAGTGGGGTTGTGGTTTGCGCATGTATGCAACATCTTCGGGTAGATGCAGGTTCTGAGTTTGGGAGTTAGGGGCTTCATTGAAATGCTTGAAGCGTACGGTTTTCGGTTGACAAGCAATGACAGCACCACGTTCGAAATGCGGCATCCGCGAGGCTTGACTAGTCTGTGGCACCTGGCCGCTTCGCTATCTCAGGGCCGGACCTTGCCAGTGCAGCAGTTGGACACGTAGCTTGGATTGGCATTGGCCCTTGAAGCATGTAAACATACGCATCATTGCAGGGCAACCCACTAGGCATCCAAGTGTTCGAATGTGTGCTAGTCATTTACACCGAGGTGCACCTGTCGTGAAGAAAGGAACAGAAGCCCGAAGCCCCAAAGCCTCAATCAGAAACCCTCAATGCCGTATAAAAAATAGTAATTTCTATAATATCTCCCCTATGTAAGTACAGTACACTATAATATACTCCAAACCCCTAAGTACTAGTAATTTCTATAATATCTCCCCTATGTACCATAATATACTCCAAACCCCTAGGCCCTAGGCCCAGGGGTTGACGGGGTTTGGCCTCCAAGAACTTCAGCTGCTCCTGCGCAAAGGATGTGCCTGGTGCCCAAGGGGCCCACCTGAGTTCGACCGGCGAGATTTGCGAAAATTAGGGTACCTTATTTTGGGGTCCTTATAATAAGGATCCTATTATTTAGGGTACTATATTAGGGTCCCCTATTTTCGGAAACTCCCATTTTGGCGTCAGAGGCTTTGGGGCTAAGGCCATCCTGGGCCCACGAAGATATTGGTTTAGGGTTTAGGGGTTTAGGGTTTGGGGGTTTAGGGTTTAAGGGTTTAGGGTTTAGGGTTTGGGGGTTTAGGGATTGGTTCTGGGGCCATAAAACCTGGGATCGGCGGTTTCAGGGGGAGGGCCCTGGGTTTTCGGCGATATGACGTACGGACTGGCACGGTTCACCTGAGACGGAAAGTGCGCGACAGAAACGAGCAACGCTAGACCTGTAGTAGGTTCTAGTATACGAATACCACAACCGTTGGCATTGTACCTATAGGGAAAACTAGCAACTGAAAACTCTGGAGTGGATGCCCCTGTTGGCCCTCGAATCATCAACCCGGTCTGGGATTGTCGTAGGTTTGAGCTTCATGCCCGTAGCGGCAACACCGATGCACCAAGACATCGCTACTGGACATTACAGCTTAAAGGCTCTGCGAGATTACAGTTTACAGCTTTGGGGGTAGCGGGGATTCAAGTTGAATTGAAGTTTCATGAGAGCAAAAACTTGCAAAAGAAGAAAGCCCCACAGGAATGCCGGTGCTTGAATTTTCTTTGCGCCGAACCCTTGGCAACCTCAACGCCAAAGCAGCCCTAAACCCTAAACCCTAAACCCTTAACCTAAACCCTAAGCCCTAAGCCCTAAACCCTAAACCCTTCTTCCAAGGGGCTCGGCCAGGCCCGCCACAAAGAAGCTCGCGGTCCGTGCAGCGGTGGGGAGAACCTGCCCCGCATCCACCAGGCCAAGTTTCCTTGGGAAGCTGGGCAGAAGAGTTTCGATCCCTGCAGGGCAGAGGTTGCATGGGTAGTTCTCTAAGTTAGGGTCCCTTTTTAGGTCCCATATATAGTACGGCACCCTTATAAAAAGGACCCCAAAAAAGGGACCCTAATTTAGAAAACTACAAGCATGCATTCTGGGGGGTTGGCAAAGGGATTCTTGCTTTGGGTTGCACTGCAAAGTATCACAGTCTGAGTCTGGCATTGCAAAGTATTGCACTGTGAGTCTGGCTACATTCAAAAAAACATCCTTCGAGGCCCCCAACTTATCATTCGCTGCAGATTGAATCCACATCCCGAAGACCTTCCACACTTAATATAGGGGCCTTAATAGTTAGAATAGGGTTTTGGGGTATATTATACTATAGTTATAATAAGGAACCCCAAAGATAGTATAGGCAATTATTTAAGGCCTTCTGCATAAGGACAAGCTTCAGGTAGTGAGCCAAAGATGCGAGCCACGTGAGAGGCAGGTAGGCATAGCCCAAGTCCAAGAAATCATTCAAGACCTTCCTTGGCTGCTGTTGAATCCCGGTTTGGGCTCGGGCTTCATGATCTGATCCCACGAAAGAGTGAAGTGATGTTGAACAGCGCCCCAGCTTCTGCTCCGGATAGAAGAGAGCGCTCAAACCTTGGTCGCTCTTCTCCCGGGATCGTTCTAAGATTCTAAGAGCTTTTACTATGAACCAACTATTTTTGGTCATTATTGTGAATCTCATGACAAGTTAAGAGCATTATGAGAAATGTAGAACTATTATGTAGCTACAGAAGCTTGGAGACATGATTCTCAGCGGAAGAAGGTGCTTAGAGCCAATCTGCTCTTTGGGGAGAAATGCAGCTTCACAACACATTTCAGGCTCAACACCCATGCAGAACCATGCCCCTGAACCGGAAGCAGATAAAACTCGAGCTAAAGTCCTTGAAACTCGCCATGAACAAATCACGGTGTGGCAAGTCTCTGGTCCTCGAACCAATCTTTCCCCAGCAAACTTCCGAATTCCGAGCACCTCAGCCTTAATCGACGACCCAGGACCTAACAAGCTCTTAGGGTTTGCATCTCAACACAGTCGAATCCGTCGAAGATGTCTCCTGAATCCTAAACCGCCAAGTCAGACCCGGAAGCCTCTTCCAAGCACCTCGGGCTCTGAGGGTGGACTTCTACTTCTGGTCCTCTGACAGAACTCCAGAACCTCTGAGACCGAATATGAACCTCTGACCTCTGCATCCTCATTCCTCCCACCCAGCGCGTAAAGTAGGAGCCAGAAAGTTGGCATGTCATGAACTTCATGCCCTCAAGATGAAGATTAGGGAATCCTTTCACGAATCACCCTCTTCCCATGATCCGACTGTCTAGGGCCCAGGAAGATCCCAGGGACCTCTGGCCAAACGGTCCATCATCCACACGAATATTCCCGGTCCTGGAGCTTAGCTCTGTCTGACTTCAAAAAAAAGTCAAATTCCTTGTATAGAGAGCGAGCTCATAAAGTGCTCGTTGCATCCTAAACTACGACGAAAGAAGCTTACTATCCGTGTTAGCAGCGTGCTCGTGGATACGACTGTGCGCTCAGCTCACATAATTGTCCGGACTCATGTTGTGCTACCCATGCCGTTAGAGTGGCTTCACTCATCACAACCTACCGCTGCGCATGTCCGAGCTGTGATAGTAATGGCACACTACTTTTCTCTTCAGCGTGTTGCCGCTTCACCTCGTCTTCTCTAGCCGAACGATCTTAGAGCTTTGTAGACGAGGTCTCATTTCTCTGAAGAGCGTCTCCTGTCTCCGCAATCGCGCGAATAATTTTGTGTGGCCTTGATATCGCTGTTGCTGAGGCCATTAGAACCGCGATGTGGGCCAGTGCATATCAATTATCACTGATTCTCTGCACTTCTACACCTCCAAGTCACAGGGACTTTCGGATTCGGTTGTTAAAAACCCCTGTAGGAGTGGAGGCTCTGGGTCCCAAAACCCAAAGCTCGGAAGCCAGATTCCCCCAAACCATGGATACGCCTGAAACCCTAACCCTATTTTTGCATCCAGGCCTATTATTGCACCCTAAACCCTTTTTGCAGCAGGCCTCTCTCGCCCGGAACTGCCGTCGCCGTGAAGCACCCTAAACCCTAAACCCTAAACCCGAAACCCTAACCCTATAGAGCCCCAAACTCCCAGCGAAAAGATCCAGGTGAGAAGGATCAGGGTGGCATTTGCATGACTTCTGCTATCTAAATCTATAAAGGCTTTCAGATTTCGAAAGGTAGAGTTTAAAGTTTAGGGTTGAGGGTTGTGGGGCATTCGAGTATCGGGCTTCTGCAACATAATATAATTGAACCTAAACCCTAAACCCTAAACCCTAAACCCTAAACCCTAAACCCCCAACCCAGGAACCCGGGGTCCCCTCCTAGCAGTGCTGCCGCTGCCAGGGCAGAGTGTACTGCGAAGTCGTCCAGAAGAGTGTCGGGCGCGCCGGCTTGGACGACGAGATCCTGATCCAGTTCTGTTTTTTGGGGTTTAGGGTTTGGGCTTTAGGGTTTAGGGTTTTAGGGTTTTTTGGGGGGGATTTGTAGAAATCTCTGAGCCATGAATCTTTTGGGCCTGCAGTCCCGAGCCACCATTGCTAGTAACAAAATTGTATCCGATCTCATCCAGCTTTGGGAAGGCTATGCAGTGGTTCTCTTTGGGAGTCGCTTGTCCAAGAACGGTTCATGTCGGCTTCTGGTTCAAGCCTAAGCCAGGTCGGCCTCCGCTCTGCTCTCGACTCAACTCCCGAAGCTCAGCAGCCTAAACATCGGAAGTCCTCAACCTTTAGGGTTTAGGGTTTAGGGGTTCGAGTTTAGGGTTGATGGGTTTAGGGTTTAGGGGTTTAGGGTTTAGGGTTTAGGGTTTAGGCCAAACCCCAAACCCCAAACCCTAATGCTAAATCCTAAACCCAACACCCAACCCCAGCAGCAAACCCCGAAGGCCAAGACCAAAGGCTCAAGGCCAAACAGTTGGAACATGGAACTACTATATGCTTCCTGCCGGCCTTCCTGATTTTTCTAGCTTTGGCTTCGGGTGATAGTGATGTTCCAGGAGCCCAAAGAGACTTGTTAAGGGCTTAGGGTTTGGGGTTGCCTCTCAATGCCAAACCCCATGAACTTCCAAAGTCGTATAAACCCTGCGTACGCTCTCACATAATTCCAGTAGGTGAAGGCTTCTTGCGAGATGTGCTCCTTTTCCGGCGGTTTTCATTGAGGCAGTGAACCCCTGAAAGTTCACACCTCTCTTTTTTTTAAACTCATGAAACTTACAGGTCCCACTCGTGTCCTGGAGGTGGTGACAGAACACGGCGCCCAGGAGCAGGAACAGCAGAGCCAGCTCTGGTGCGCTGGACTCATGCTGTCTTGCCGAGCTCGTTCCCGGGATGGGGAACAAGAACGGGAAGCCTTGCAAACGTGGCAATGGAAGCGACTGGGTATCTCCCTCCCCTTTCTCGTTGGTCAATATTTTCACTACATGTCGCCACTAAACCCCATATAACTAAGATGCGAGACTTGCGAAAACGACAATCAATCGTGCGAAAACGGCGAGTCTGTGGCGTTAACGAAACAAGCTTCAGGACTGCAGTATGCCTTCAAGTTAACGGCCAATTTTGGCAGGACATGGGACGAGAACCCTCCGACCCCCACCGAGCATGCCACCCTCACAAAGCCTACAGATTACTTGGAGGATCATGGGACTTAGTAATTAAGGTTATAAGTCCCTTAATTGGGGTTATAAGTATAGTTACCCTAGTTATAACCCTACTTACTAAGTCCCATGATCCTTTAAGTAAGGCTCCCGTCGAAATATCTGCTTGACGTCTTTTTACGCTCTCACAACTCGGAAAAGCCGGGGGATTGACCTCGTTTAGGACAAGCTTGTCATGACCGGGAATCCTAGTCTAGACCCTAGTTTAGAAGAGCCCCAGACCGAAAAGCACTGACTTCTCACCTTCCCCAAACCCTAAACCCTTAAACTCCTACGGCGTAGTGTCACCTGCTGGAGAGATTTAATCGAGGGCCTTTTCTGCTACCAGGAAAGATGCCTAGGTTTCGTTTGGGGGTTTGCAGGCCACAGATTGGAATTGTGGATGCTATATAATGAAAAAGCCCTAAAGAAATCAGACCCTGACAGAAGTAGGTCCTTTCTTGCATTATCAATATCCCCACAGAGAGAACTCACCGATGTTTCAAAGGAGCCTGAAAACAAGTACCGGGATCCTACTATAAGCCTCGCCACATCGATAATCTTAGGCCAAATGTCGATATCTTCAGACATACTGGTATCGATAGCCTTCGGACATATCTACATTAAAGCAAGGAGGGGAAGTAACACGGAACAGGAAGGGGTATGTTCACTAGGTTATGTAGGGTTTCCTATACAGGTTACAGCAAGGGCTTCCAAGGCTTTCCCTACATGGGTTCCTCGAAGGGGGCCGAAGGAAGTCGTTGGAAGTACCGGCCAACTTCAGTGTGAACCAAACCGGACAGAGCCCTAAGCCCGGACCTTCTTAAACCTAATGTAGGGGCCTAGATAATTACCAATACTATTTTGGGGGGGCTCCTTAATTATTGTAATTAGAGCATAACAGGCCCCAAAACCCTAGTCTAACTATTTAGGCCCCTACATTAAAGCCCTAACCCCGAAAGCCCTGACCCATTGAAGACCCTGTACTCGCACACATCTTTTGAATCGGTCGCGTCTGTGTCCGATCAAGACACGTCCTTGTCTGGACTCCCAGCAGGGCTCTAGAACCGGGTGCTCTTCCATTCTTTTTGTTTCCGATTGGAGTTTCCTGTGCCTAGAGGACAGATGGCGAGTAGTTTTTGGAGCGACTAAAACATCCGAGAGGGTGCTTAGCTACAGCCCCTTGGATGCATAAGAACATGTAAAACTCAATAAACTGGAGGTATATCTTTACGGCACGCCGCTGAGGATATCACAGTAGTTATATGGTCATACTAGACAGGCTGTCTCAGACTCCATGCAAGATGCGAAAAGCAAAACACATTCAACTAAACCTCCAGAGGCTGGATCGGCTTGGGTAGCACAAACGGCCCTCGACCCAGAGACGATAACGTGGTTCCCTGGCAAACTTCACAAAACAGGTCTTGACCGGCGACAGACCTAAACCCTAACCTGTAAACACCAATCCAATATCCTTCATACGTGAAAGCATGACACTCGAACACCCGAACCCTAACTACTAAAGCCGTCAAACACGAACCGAAACCCGGTAACCATAAAATCCCCGCGTGTCCCCGCACCAATTGAATTCGAACGCCTAAAGTTGTAGAAACCTTAGCCTCGCATCTTCAATGCTTTAGGCTGGGCAGCTAAGCCCTAAACGCCTACATGGGGCAATCAAGTATTCAGTTGACACTGTTAACTTTATCAGGGGCTGAGAGCTTGATGGCTTCATGTTTTCGGTTCAGGGCATTGGGGCATTCAGCTTCCGCTTGAAACTTTTTGTGTAGTGCTCCTCCCTGTGTATAGGGGGTTAGAGGCATGTGATGGCTAGTTGAACAGTTTTCTTGTGTCACTGTGTGGCTGATTGAATCACAAACAGCATATCCGATTGATTTCGTGCTTCGGCGGATGTTTGGGGGGCTGGGGCTTGGGACCATTGCTTCGAACACAAAACTTTCAGTGCTCTGTCGGATCAGATGCAAACATTATTTCTAAACTTCTGCCCTAAGCCTGATGCCAGCTGTGAGCCGGCTCAGCTGGGAATGGAGCAGACAGGGCCGACAGCTAGACATTGCTTCTTCGTCTCACTCGTTGTGACTTTGCAGTAGGAGCCGGTGTAGGTCGTGACCTTTGCGCGTTCATCTGCGGGGCTTTTGGGCACAGGAACTAGCCGGGCTTCAAGACTACACAAGGCACTAAGACAGAAAACTGCCTTGACAACGGAAATCTAGTGGGAATCACGTTTTGGCCATAACGTGGGACCTACGAGTACAATGCAGGCTACAGACCCCAGACTTACAGGGTCATATCCTTTCGTTTTGTGGGATTTGGAGCTGCATGTATAAGCCCTAAGCCGAAGAAAAGCTCTGAGCTTTCAGGACTACCGGGGGTTACCTTCCCGTCCGAAAGAGTATCTCAAGATACCAACCCCTGCGTTGAAGCCGCCGAGGTTGCCGACGCCTGTTGAATTTTGTGTAAATTAGGGTTCAGGGTTTAGGGTTTAGGGTTTCCTCACGGTCGACCGGCCCCTTCGGGCCAGCAGCTGGACAGCTGGAGTAGCAGGAAGTGGAGCTGGTCTCCACAAGTCAGGCGACAAAACACGAATCTGCGAAATACATCCGAGCGTTCAGAAGGCCAGCCATGCTCTACTTGCTGAAATCGAAAAAAGACGTCGCAAACAAAGGCCCTTTCAGAGTTACTAGCAACGCCAAAGCACCGACTCAAGCCGTCTCTTTTGCTTTTGCGCACTTTGGTTCCATGGCCCCGGCCATCTCCACCATCTACCACAAGCTTTAGACTCTAAGCGCGAAATTAACCATCCTGGACAGCCTAAACCCTAAACCCTAACTTGCGCTTAAACTCCCTAACCCCAGACCCAGAGGTTCCGAAAGCCTGTCCGGCCCACTGCTCTGCAGGAGTGGGACTTGACAGCTAGTCCCCGACGCATTCTACCCGAACCCTAAGCCCTATTGGACCCTGCAGCCCTTAGAACCCTAAACCCTACAACCCTAGAACCGAAAAGTCTAGAACCCTAGAACCCTAAACTGTAGAACCCTAAACCCTACAACCCTAAAGAATCCCTAGAAAGGTAGAGAGTTCATGGAAGCCATGGTTCGGAGTCGAGGCTTTGAGGGAACTTCAGAAAAGAAGCGGTCTGAACAGGGGCCCAAACCGTAAGTAGCAGGTTTAGGGTTTAGGGTCTATGTAGGGCTTAGGGTCCATATTCCAAAGGTACCCCAAAGGCCCGAATACTCTACTTTACGCTTACGAACAGTCTGCTTCTTGGAAGCCCGAGGACCTTGGTGTACTTCCCGTCACAGGCCGTGACATCTTGCTCATCGCAAGTCCTTGGGCAGACTCGGTGAGCTCTAAACAGAAGAAACTTAGACACTGTGGGATGTAGGGTCAGCTTCAGGGTTCGTTGTTGAAAACTTAGGGCCTAGGATAGGGTGGATTAACGAATGAAACAAACACCTACATAAGTAGATGAATAAACAAGTGAACAAACCAAATACATACGCATGAACACTGTGCCATATGTATATATATATATATATATATGTATATATATATATGTATGTAAATACATATGTCTTGCTCAGATATCCTTTGGGGTTCCAAACCAAGGGATAACCGCAAACACGAATTCGCAGGGGCAATAGCTTGATTAGTTTTGTAGGCTTTGATATTGACACAAGCAATGCCAGTACACGAATGACTAGAGTTCCGGCTTGCAGGAGCAGACTGAAAGCCACACAGGATGATAACACAACTGAATCCAAAGAGGCAAATACCAACGACAAATCAGATTCGGGTTTTGGCGTACAAGGAGTGCTGTGGTTTACGAGGGGGCGTTAGATTTTTTGGACCGCTTCGCATCTCCAGTATATGGGCCTTGGGATCCTATTAAAACCCCTCTGCCCTTCAGCTGGCATGCGGCTCTGTTCTTCATTGGGTCGCACAGCATTGTCAGGGTTCCCTACAATGCCAAGCTTTTCACCAGCCTCCTCATTTGCTGCACGGCGCCCTCTAAATCCGAAACCTTCGATCCGCCCTGAACGCTACAATGCTAGGGCCTATAGGACCCAGAAGACCCCCTAAACCCTAAACCCTAAACCCTCAACCCTGAGTCAAATCGAGCATCGCTTTGCCCGGCAGGCCGTCGCCCTTACAGGTAATGTCCGAATAGACCTCAGTGCGTAGGGCTCGGACTCAGGGTGTCTATGTTTAGGGTTTAGGGTTTAGGGTTTAGGGGTTTAGGGTTTAGGGTTTAGGGTTTAGGGTTTAGGGTTGCGGGTCTAGAAAGATCTGACCAAATGGGGTCTCCACTGTGGCTCCTGGCTCGGAAGATTACATGAAAGAACTGAACAAGCCTTGGGCTTGCCACCAGGGCTTATCTGGCTCTTCATGGCGTTGAACTTTCTTGCAAAACACCCATGTACCGAAACGTCGAAGCTTTTGTGTGGCTAATGCTGCAACCCCACAGTACCCTTGCTGTGCTTCCGAAACATGCACATCTTTTTCTCTATGATACGCCGGTTTCTTCCTTCCGAACCCTTCGCATGCTGCAATTTGCACGGTTGCCGATCGTGTAACTACGCCATACGAGTCTCAGAGCTTTTACAGAATTTGCTGGCCTTCGAATGATGCACAAGGAGCAACAAAGTATGTCTGAACGCTCAGGAATGCTCTGTGTTACGGCTCGGTGGCTTCCAGCTGCGAAAGCTGCTGTGTTATTACGGTATCTCGAAATCTCCGTGGCTTCCGATTCACAGCATTGCTGTTTTTCCTAACCATGCGACGCGCAGAATGTCTGTCGTGCTTCCGAACGATGTATTGGTCAGTGCTGGTGCACCCGCAAAACAAAACCCAAACCATAAACCCTCAATGCTCGCTTCACATCCTAGCTCAACTAGAGGCTGACTGGATTTAGGGCTTTGGTTGAAAAATCGGGTCCGGGATCTATACTTGACATGGTGAGGTTGTTGTAGCCTGAGCCAGGTACCAGCTTGTTGGCATAGCCCGCGTGAATCTCTACATCGCCGATGTCACCATTAAAGCCGGAGCTTTTGGCACTTCCCACCTGACAAGGGACGCGACGCCGCGAATGTAACCTGTGCATGCACCCGGAAAATATATTTTCCGCCTTGCACTGAACACATCTGAAGACCAAAATATGGCGTTGGAGCAGAATCTCGGAATCTAGGATTCTGTGCTCAGCCTAATCCCGAATCACATAAACGTGAGTACTAAACCAACACTCCAAGGTGGGGGGCGAGCTCCGCAAGTTTTCGGCTTCACGGAATCTTTGGGCTTCACCTGACACCTCTACGGATTCTATGTCACACCCGCAGCCCCATCCATAGCACCGAAAGCCCACACCCTACAACAACCAAAATGCGAAGATGCAA
This sequence comes from Symbiodinium sp. CCMP2456, assembly GCA_905221635.1. Classification (NCBI taxonomy): domain Eukaryota; class Dinophyceae; order Suessiales; family Symbiodiniaceae; genus Symbiodinium; species Symbiodinium sp. CCMP2456. The sequence goes on along the minus strand of CAJNDV010029924.1, from coordinate 22,586 downwards.
CACCCCCAAACCCAAGAAACAGCACCTGTGAATTTAGCAACACCTCTGCCCACTGCTTAGAGCTCCCAGGCAATGTTCCAAAAGCTCCGCATGGCTTGTGACCCGCAGCGGTTCTATTTTTGTTTGTTTATTTTTCGGTTTGGGGTTTAGGGGTTTGGTTCGATTCAGGACTTAACTTGGTGAAGGTTTTTGCGGCTTGAGGACTTCGGTTTCGATAAGCGCCGGGCTTCGGGCTTCTCCCCCGGAAATAACTTACAAGTCCTGCCATAGGCTCCTCCTTTCATTCGTCGCCTGAGGGGCTTCAACAGAGCCCGAGTTCGCAGAAACCCGTGTTCCTACTCCTGCAGATGCCATGGAGAAGATCAAGATCAAGCTCCACACGTCCACACCTTGAATATCCTGCCTATGCACAACGACCCTAGCATCCCGTGGACGCTGGAAACCGCGACCCACGACAGCGATCACCTCAAGTAATTCAGAAGCAATTAGAACAATGAGCAGCAATACAGCCCTAAACCCTAAACAGTCAAAGAGTGCCAAGCAAAGGAACAAAGGGATGACGCTCGACTGTGATGTTTCGGATGCAGGGGTTTCGTGGTTCAGGCTGTGGTTTTGTAAGACCTCCGATCCTTCCAGCAGGGCTATCATGATCACTGAACCAAAACCGAAACCCCAAAGACGAATCCCTAAGCTTACCAGAAAACCTACACCCTAAACCCCTGAACCTGCTGTTGTCAGACAAGCCCAGCTCAGAGAGAAATGTACACTGGTACACCCAACGGGCCAGCTAAACGCGGCTACAACCTCTACCGCGAATCGAAACCCTAACCCTAAACCCTAAGGCATAAACCGTCCAGCACCCCCCAAGTACCCTTTAACAAAGCCCTTGTGGTCCTTCATAGTGGGTATTTAGAGCACAACAGAGGGTAGTTAGGGGGGGTGCTGGGTAACCCTAAACCCTAAACCCTAAACCCCAGACATCAAATGCACTCCCGGTCCTGGCCTGGATGGTTTTGATGGGCCTGGGATTCTCACAAGGCTCGTGGCAGAAACATGGGGGTAGTTCTCTAAATTAGGGTCCCTTTTTAGGTCCCCAATATAGTACGGCACCCTTATAACGACCCTAAAAGGGACACCAGTTTTTAGAGAGCTACCCATGGGAGCTTATGCCGCGAACCCTGGGAGTGCCTTTCTCCTTTTAACTCATCCCAGGCGGAGCCTTACGAACGGTAAAACCGCCGAGTGAGGATCGTGCACGACCGTTGTAGGATCTGATGGAGTTTTGGGCCTGGGAGAACTTACCCCCCCAACTGCTTTCTGATACCGCTTATCCGAATATCTACGTCCTAACCCCGAAAATCCGTTGAAGGTTTCAGCTTGTTGTGCTTGCGGCGTCTCCAAAAGCACAGCGTGAACAACCTTCAGGAATGAAACCGCTGTATCAAAGCTAAACCCTGAACCCCGAAACCTAAGCCGTAGCATATGCACGAAGAAGACCACCCCCAAACCTTTCGAGCTCGAAGCCTTGGACATTTCCTGGCCCCTCGCCTGCTTCCCTGAAGCCTAAGGCCCTGAGCCCGAAACCCAGGTTGCAGCCGGCCTGAGGATGAAATCTTCTGCAGTCTTGCCACTCGGAAGTCCTCGAGAACCACTCTGTCATGAACATCTACGTCTCAGGCCCTGAATCCTACATTCTAGAACACGATGGGCGGTTCTGTAGGCCCGTAGCTTCAAATTTAACCAAAAGCCCTAGGAAGGTCTGCACATATGCCAAATCTTCTTGTGACTTTCACACAATGAAGTGCATTCTGTTTCGGATCTAGCGGGGCTGGATCCGAGCTGGTTTCCGCGGGATACTTTGGCTTGCTGAAGTTTGGGATACGGAATTCGTTTAGGTCCCAAGTTTAAGCTCAAGGATATATGCCATCTCAAGTTGAGATGCCTATGCCTAAAGTGGCCGGGGGTGCCTCGTTCTGGGAGCTTAAATCTTGCATGCTCAGAGTTAGGGTTTAGGGTTTAGGGTTTAGGGTTTAGGGTTTAGGGTTTAGGGTTTATAGGGTTTAGGCATGCTCGGAGGCTCAAACCATTTAAACTTCTATCCCTTCAAATCCCACGTGGGAGGCTCTGTATCTCTTACCCCGCTCCTGCTTCAACTGTTTCCCCGTCGAGGATGATCTGCGCGTTCGTCCTGCACAAGGTTTCAATTCGGCAGCTTTCGGGGGTTAGGGTTCAGGGCCCTGCCGCTTTTCGAAGCTCCAGATGTGTAGAGATGTGTTGGGGAACTCACAGCTCGGGCACTCCAAGGCGTATGACGACGAGTCTTTTGTCTTCTGTGAGACTACACTCAAGATGATGACACAACAACACCGCGCAGGAGGTACAGCCCTGCTAAAAGGAGAGATTCAGGCCCGACAAAGGTCCACACTAACTCCTCAGCCAGCCCAGAGAACCCAACACCCCTTAATTAAGAAATATACCTTAAATCATAATATTGGGGCCCCTATAATTTAAGGTATATTCCTTAATTAATAAGGTTCTCTGGGAGTCTAGTCTGATGACGGACCTCTGCCACAACCACAACTCTGAGCTCAGAAATCAGGAGCAAGGCTGGCAGGCTGTGAGGCTCTAGGGATTCACGACCTCTACACCGTCTATACACTATACCTATAGTCTCCATTGTAGTTCCTTTTTGGGGATACCTTATAAACTCGTTAATATATATTTGGTTAAACCAAAAAAAAAGGAACTACAATGGAGACTATAGGTACCGACTATACCCCTCAAACCTCGAGCATAAACCCGCAACCTGACAAAAAAAAATGAAAGAGCTTGGCTTCGCAAACTTCGGTTGCAGGGGCATCCAAAAGCCGTAGCCCCAATGCCACCAATTCACCAAATCGTCACAACCCTCAACCCCGAAGGGGCGCTCCAGTAAAACGAGATTCTCCTCGCCGAAGCTCCACAAGCCGTAAACCGCCGAACTGATGTCCTCTAAAGCCCATCGATCCTCACTGCTAAGGAGCTCCCCTCGAGACTGCTGCGAAAAAGTTTGTGGCTAGGGATCTACATAGAATCGCAAACAAGTATGCCAGAATGTTCTGTGTCTGATGCTTGCGACTTCACACAACGAAAAACAGGTGTTCCGTGCAATTTAGAAACAGTTCGAATAACAAGTCAAGATCTGCATTGAAAGCTCTACAGGTGCAGCTTTTGCCGAAAGCGTACACCACTCATACAAGAAGCACCTTAGCCAGAACCCAAGCTGAAAGTCTGAACAGTTCTAGACTCCAGGCAGTGTGTAAGACCCCGAGACACGTCGGTCCCAGTCTTCACGAGCTCAAAGACGTGCCACTTACCATCATCCAGCCTCTTGCTGGTCGCAATCCAACCTGGACAAAGAAAAACCAGCCAAGCTCCTAAATACTAATGTAAACACCCTATAAGCAGTCCACTGAAACACTAGGAACCAGTATCAACGTACGCTACGTCATGCCGGGTCAGTTCCGGCTGTTTGGGCCTGCTAGGCTTTCAAGCGCTTCTTCGAGCGCACTTCTAGACTTTCACTTACGACTTTGAGCTATAGATCGCAAATCCCCCAAAAAAGGAACCTCCCCGTGCAAGCTCGTTATGGTCAGGCACGGGCATTTCTATGACCGGAATGTAAATTTTCGTTCGGCGGGCATCTTGCAACATGCAGAACACCTTGAATCCACGTTACCGATGGTCCGTGTGGGACGACCCGCAGGGGCTTTAGAGTGTGGGGTTCGGGGATGTGGATTTGACTTTGTGCAGATCCCTATCAGATCCTCACATTGTAAACCCGAGATGAACAGAAAAGCCCAAAACCTACAAACTCCTACTTGTTATAAACCTTTGAAACCCCTTGTGACGAGCCCTTGAATCCTGAAAACGGCTCCTCCCAGACAAAAAACCCCCAAAAAGGCCCTACAGAACCCACTTGCCTCCAGGAGCATCAATGCCTCGGCCATGAGGTCCCATACCAGACTTCGTCCTCAAGCTCCATACAAATCCCTTGATTCTGGGCTGCTTCCATGGGATTTACCAACATAAACCCCTTGATTCTGGGCTGTTTTCCAGGGATTTACCAACATAAACCCCTTGATTCTGGTCCTTTTTCACGGGATTTGCCAAAGCTGTGAAAGGATGTGCATAAGTCGGAGATCTTGCTGTTCCATTTTTTCGGGCTTGCCTCAAGAGTGGCTTCCATGACTGTAGGGCTTTTGGAGGGTTTACCTTATGAGGGCAGTGGCACGAGGATGCTGTGCAGAGGAACGTAAATGCAGCCTCGATTGACATTTGCACTCATGGGCTGACAAATCCACGTCTTTCAGGAGTTGAGATGGCGAAAACCCTCAAGCCTTGGACCGTAGATCCTAATCCCACCAACAGTAGAAGCCTTGACCAACTTGCTCAAGATCCGAACTTCACCCCCTTGCTTGTTACTTCAAAAGCCAAGATGCGTTAAAGTCTATCAGGGTTGATGATTAAGGTGTAACTGCAACTCAGAGTCATAAACACGTTCGTCACCGGGCCCTAACTCGCCGGACCTTCTGAAGCACACGGCCGAAAACCCGCAACCTTGACGTGAACCTGAAGCTCTACATGGAGTAGGGTCTGTATCCGCAGAAATACATTCCCAAAACATGTACGCTCACCACTCTTCCCTTACAACCCTGTATGCACTCACCAAAACCCCTTTAGAAGCCTACTCTTACACTCTTACACACAAGCCAAGGCTCTGCGAGTACAAACATGCTTTGCCTCTCTTGCCGCCGTACGCAGGACCCAGACCGTGGCTAGTGAATACCTTTTCACCTGACCAAGGCGGGTTTTACGCTGCTGTACAGATTCCAGGGAATTATGAGGTGTTTGGGGAAGCTTGGCGCATTCTGAGAGGTTTGAGTTCAGGGTGTAGTTTTGATACTTCAGCTAGAAACACAGCTTCTTCTGCAGGGAACACAGAGTCGGTGAGTCTTGGGTTCAGGGCCTTTGCAGGCTTTGGGCCTTATGCCGTCGAAGGACAGCTTCTGCGGTTCAGCCATATTTAGCCGGATGTCTCGTTGTGAGGAGACCCGGCAGACCGCATCGACAGGACTACACAGCGACAGGTAAGCAATCTGGTATACACCAAGCCAGCTTCCGTGTTAACAGACTGCATCGTTACAATCTATTCATCTTATGACGAAGGTGTTTCACCAGAAGCAATAGCACACGTTGCCTGCCATGGAGCCCTCCGTGCATGGCATGGAGATTGAAATCAAGATGCCACAATGGTTTACTTGACGATGTTTCACGACTGCTGACGCAGGTCGAGCAAATCCTCGCAGATTCGGGGTACACATCGTGCGACAAGATACCCATGTTCACGTGGAGACAAAGGTGGCTGCCCACAAACATGACACGGTAATTACTGTAATGTCATTCATGCATACCATGTGCGATGCTTTGAGTTGCCGGACCTAGTCTGCATTTTGCAAAGCTCCATGCAAGCCCTACGCCCTACACGGCCACACCCCAAACCTGCACCCCAGACCCACAACCAAGAACCCCTAGCCCCAAATCGCTTAGAGTTTGGAAAACATGGTCAAGTCAAAGATGATGGCAGGATCCTTCATATAAGGAGGTGTTTCACGGTAGTAATGACGCGTACTTACATATAAGGACCTCCCCCACCCAAAGAATCTTTCAAAGCGCCGCCTGAAGCGGTCAGTCCATGGAAGATATTCGGGTAGTTGGCGTTCCTGAAGGTGTGCTGGCGGGCTCTAACTTATACGGCGCAGGCTCCGAATGAAGGCTTAGATTCTTACACGCATGACGTGAAGTCCCTGAACTCCAAGCAAGCAGGTAAGTTGCGGCAGGTATATCTACAGACTTGCAAGTACTATGTGTATACTGGGAACCTGAGGGCCTCATGTAAACAGTTACTTGAAAGTGGCGATCTTCTCAAACTGCTATGAAGGGTGTTTCTCCTAGGGGTCCAAAGTATCGAATAGTTCGGTACATGGCTCTAGGATAGATAGTAGTACTGATGGGACAGTATTTGGAACTTGGCCCTTGCCAGGGTTTCTGAAGTTCGCGTCCTAGAGTGATACTCCATGCAGCATCGCAAGCTGGCGTATCGGTTTCCGGCAGGGGCTTCGCAAGGGTTTAGGGGCTATTGCAGTCGGTCAGTCTAGAATGGACTACACTCCGTCCTGAAACAGTCTCGCAAGACAATCCGCATGAGGGATTGGAGGTGAGAAACCACCTGGCACCAAAAACGGAATTAACTCTCAGAACAGAAACAAGCCTTTGGGTTCATGGTATGCTAGCATGAATATACTTCTTTCGAAAACCGGTGTGAGGCTCAGAAACCTCGGCTTGTGTCTAAGGGGCTGGGCGGCTTTAGGGCTTTGCAGGAAACCGGAGGGCTTTGACAAGTTGGCGGAGTGCCAGGTGGCATAGGACTTCTACGTCTTTGTAGGAATTCCCACTGCACCCTATAGTAAAAATGCTCGGGAACCCTTCGGGACCACTATTGCTGAACTGCTCGGAAAAGGATCATGTCGTCAAACTTCACCTTGCACTTGATGCGGAAAGACTTGGAGAAGGCGTCGGAGAAGTCGCTGGCATCAATGGTCTTACCGTTGCTGCTCACCGTAGGCGGCGGCATGCCTGCTCTGGAATGTGTCGGTCTGGGACTTAAGCTGGCTAATATACGACGATCCTTTGCAGTTCGCACTGATCTGGACGAGCATTGCCAAACAAATTGCGATAGAATCTTCATGCTGCCCTCCTGAATCGTGTAGGCGACAGCTCACAGAACTAGGACTTCTCATGCCTGCCACGCCCTTTTTGCAGATGTGGGGACATGCCAAATACGCTTCATCCTAAAGCTTTCTGATTTCATGAACGCGCACTGGTGCCCAGAAGGTTTCCAAGCTCAAAGCAAAACCGGTCAGCCCGAAAAGCTGAGCCGCCCCAAGTTGAAACCCCACGAAGCCTGCATGTTGGTGCTTCCGAAAGACCGTAGAGTTCGACACACCACTTGCCAGCCCCCCCCTCCCCAAACCACGAGGAAGCCTGAAGCCCCAAATCTCAAGGCCAGATCTGCGGTTCGGGTGTGCGAGCTTGGAACAAACTCCCAGTACCCCACAGCCGAAATCCCTAAGTCCATCGTGCACCCGTCGCAATGGTTTTCCTTCTTTCAATTAATCAACTCCTGTTTGGAGTTTCAGGCTTTTTTTTTGCTTCGGGACTCCATGGACTTGCCCGGGGCACAGCCGCTTTACTTTCAGCAGCCATGCCAAGAAAACAAACTCCCGATTTGATGATTACAACCGAGGCGACACGCTTTCCACGTCGGGGTTGCATCGCTTCTGCTGAACCGCACGAACGGAGTTTGGGGTGCTTTTTCTCAGGCCCGCAGCACCTGCAGAGAGGCAGACGCAAAACTCACGAAATCTTGAACATCAACCTCTGAACCAGGGTTTGTGGCGGCCGCTGCCTTGAGTGACGTTGGCCTCCTGCCATACATGGACAAAGACTGCGAGCCATAAACACTCCACTTGACAACTTTAGCTGGGGCTTAAGATCCCGGGTTCCGGCTACGTGCCTCGACCGGTGCACTCGACAACACTAGGCTCCAAAGACTCATGGTCCAGGTCTCAGATTCAGCTGTTCGAAGCAACGTTATACCCCACGTTTGGCGAGGTACGAATTGAGCGCAAACCGTACATTACCCTAAGCTCTAAAACCCCTAAACCC
>CAJNDV010029913.1:8423-19018 GCA_905221635.1 Symbiodinium sp. CCMP2456 | reverse complement strand
GGAGTTAGGATTAGGGGGACCTTGGGGTTATAGACCCAAATCCATAAGTTAAGAAAGGTCCCCTTTAAGGAGTTTCCCTAATGCTGCAAAGGAGTTGCGTAGGAAGCGGAATGCATGGCCATGGATGCCATCTCGCAAGAGTCGGGCTCGCTAACTCCCACACCCACACAATGCCGCACTTGACCCTCCCAAAGAACCCAAGGGTTTTAGGGTTTAGGGGTTTGGAGTTTAGTTGCTTGCGGTTTAGGGTTTAGGGTTTCCCTAAACCCTAACCCTAACCCTTTCACCCCAAACCCTCAAACCGTAAACCCTAAACACAATGTACATATATACCCAAGGGTCCCGGGGGCACGGCCATCTGGCATGCCAAGCATGATCCGCGTCCAGATGCCGGTGCCTACTGTCTTTTAGGGGCCTTAAGAATCGGAATAGGCTTCCTTTGAGGTTTAGGGTTTAGGGTCTACGGTCTGGTTTAGGGTTTAGGGTTTCGGGGTTGGGGTTTAGGGTCAACGCCTGAACCGTAAAGCCAGAGCAGGAATTAAACTCGCAGCGCTAGGCTTCAAGAGCAGATTTTGGAGCTTAAGGCTTGCCATTTCATCCTCGGCCCCAAACCCACAACCCTAAAATCTTAGCGCCCATACCTTGGATCCTGAACTTCACCAGCACCCCCAACTACCCTCTGTTATACCCTTTAGAAGTACCCACTATCAAGGGCCATGCTTGGAGGTTCATGGGCAGTAATAACTGAGCTTTGTATAAGTAGGATAACGATACTTATGACTCATACAAGTGGACTTATAACCGTACTTATAACAAACCCATGAACCTCCAAGTAAGGGCTTTATATTAGAGGCTACTTGGGGTGTGCTGGCAGACTCAGCGATCTGGGTTGCGGCTTTCGCATTCAGGGATGAAGCGGCACAAGAGTGCCTTTTCTGGCCGGAAGCTTTCAACTAAACTGGTTTGGGGTTCAGGGTTTAGGGTTTAGGGTTCAGGGTTTAGGGTTAGGGTTCAGGGTTTTGGGTTTAGGTTTCGGGGTTTACGGTTTAGAGTTCAGGATTCAGGGTTCAGGGTTCAGGGGTTTTCGGTTGTGTGAGACTCCCATGCATATGCTGTTGGGGCTTTTGAGTACCGAAGCGGATGCGTCGGACTACTTTGATACTTAGACTGCGATTCGAGAAGGGCTCATAGCTATAGCCCTAAGGGTCCAGAGGACCAAATAATCATGTGCTTGGGTTACGCATAGTAGTCTTGTAGGTTAGTATTCAACAGCTTAAGAGTATATGATGATTAAGTACGTGGACCCGTCGGGTAGGGGTATAGGGGAAGAATGTAGAAGCCCGGCGCATAATCCGACAGCGTGATCCCTCCCCTACACTAACTTGAAACCCCAAGGCACTCCTGCCTTAATCCGGCAGAAATCTACAATGGACCTAGCACAGGGACCTTACTGAGTATAATTTTGAATGGGGTGTAGGGGTTTTAACTATGATGTACTACAGTTGCAATAAGGAGCCCCAGAGGACTCATACTGGCTTCTATGCTGAACTCAAGCTCCGAAGTCGTGTGAACTCTAAACCCTGAACCCGAAACCTTGAACCCTAAACCCTAAACCCTGAACCCTGAACCCGGCCTACGCGGATGGCAGTGGCACCTGCCCGTCGCAACGAAGCACCGCCCAACAGTCCGGCCAAGTCACAGGAGTGTAGGGTTTAGGGGGAGTGTTCCTATTGTGGAGTTCACTGGGTCTAGACCCTTAAATGCAAGGATTTAGGTGTTTTTGTTGCTTTAGCTCCCTTCCCGCGAAGCGCAGAGGGCTTAGGGTTTAGTGAACTCAAATGTAGTAGTACCTTTTCGTTGGCTGCCTTAGTTTATTACTATCGGGTCCTAACTCCTAACCATAACATTTAAGGCTCTAGGTAGTGCCGGAGAGTTTGCAGCTTTGAAGAAATGGCTGAAAAGCTTCGGATGGGATCCACATTAGCATTTAGGGTACATGGTGGCCAGTAGATCAGAGCATCGAAGGTCTTCCTAAGGGTTGGCATTGGGCTTCAAGCTTTGGTGCATGCGGTGCGGGCGCTTTAGGTTCATTGACTGGAAAAACAAAAGACCTCAACAATAGTCCTAGACGGTAGGGCCCTCTTTGCAAGAGGCCCCTCAATTAGCGAAACCCTCGACCAGGACCGAAGACGCTGGAAATCATTACAAGTAAACGGCAGTTCTGCAACAGCGCTCCTACCAACAGCTAGCGCTAATATAGGGGCCTTAATGATTAGAATAGGGTTTGGGGGCCCATTATACTATAAGTATGATAAAGAAACCCCAAAATAGTCTGGGTAATTATTTAGGCCCCTATATGTATACTATCTATCTATATATATATATATATATATTATAAGGGACCCTAAACCCTAAACCCTATTAGTTAAACCCCGAAAAACTGGTTAAACCAAACAAAGGGAACGACAATTGATACCATAGGTGGACCCCAAAACCCTGAACCCTAAAGCCCTAAACACTAAACCCCTAAACCCTAAATCCTAAACCCTGAACCCTAAACCCTAACCCCTAAACCCCCAAAAATCTATAAGACCAGGCCGCCTGAGTCCAACAAGGCTGCAGCTCCGAAGGCGAATTCCTGAAAGCAAGTGGGGCGAAGGTTCAGTTGTTGTGGGGGTGCCCTGGTTTAGGGTTTAGGGTTTAGTTGTATAGGGGGCTTAATAGTTGGGGTTGAGGGTTTAGGGTTTAGGGTTTAGTTGTATAGGGGCCTTAATAATAGGAGTTTAGGGTTTAGGGTTCAGGGTCCCAAATAATGTAGGGGCCGGAATAACTACCAATACTAGTTTGGGCGGTTCCTTATTATAATTATAGTCTAATGGGCCCCAAAATCCTATTCTGATTATTAAGGCCCCTAAATTCAGGGCCTCAATAATGGAACAGGTTTTCTTGTACGGATTGTATGAGTCCATATAGGGGATGTGAACCGCTGGAAATACGGCTGCGGGTGAATGCGTCTGAGCTCCAAACCGAGTTGAAGTCGAAGCTCATCCGAAGCGAAGGACTGTCCTTTCCGTGTTGTAGGGTTTGGGGGGTCTTGTTTGGGGGTTTCCGAGATCGGGCTATGCCATATCGTCAGGGCCTGGCAATTGGACCTGGGCTTTGGGATATATTCTAATTTAGGGCTTATGTTTCGTGGCGGGTAGGGGGTAGGGGGGTCGGGGACCATACTTCCTTAAATGGGCCTTGTTAGGTCCTTATTACTGGTTTTGAGGCCCCCTACCCCGGACCCCGCTCCCCCCTACACCCCTAAGGGTCCCTATGACGTAATGATGTCGTTTGAGAATCTAGGTTTAGGAAGCAGGGCGATGGTCACGTTCCCACTTGGCTGCATGTCGGGCACCCGGAAACCCTAAGCCCGAAGCCGGACAACCCGAAGCATGTCCGAAGCCCCTATACATGTGAGTTTCCGAAAATATGGGGTACCTTGTTTTGGGGTCCTTATAATAAGGATCCTACTATTTAGGGTACTAGATTAGGGCCCCCTATTTTCGGAAACTCCCACATCATAAACCCTAAACTCGCCCGGACCCCAACCCCATGCAACTCACGAATCCGTCCTTGCCATAGCTAAGGCCAATGGCCCTCATCGACATGTACCTCGCAGGAGTGCGGCCTAGAGCTCTGGGTATTCAAGGCCTTGCGGGTATAAATATTCATTATGTAGTATGCTGTTCCTTCTTCTGCTTAAGCTTGCTTGTTACAGTATATAGGGTGTCAGCATGTATCGATTCCTGGGCCTCGCACCATCGAAGATTTCTTTCGGGCTCAGGGTTTAGCGTAGGGCTTCCCCAAAGTGTATAATACCTGGCAAATCCAGAGGGTCATATCGTTTCCTTTACCACTCGGAGTTTTCAGAACAGACAGCAGCAGAAAAGCTGCGGTAGGGTCCCGGCCTCAACTAGCGGCTGAGAGACGAAACAGAGCGAAATGACAGCTAGATGATGGCAACCGTTCGACCAAAAGAAAACGGACAGGATACTTTCGCTGAGGGGCTGAGGATATCTACACGCTTACAATATCTCGCCGAGCACGTTGGAATATAAGCATGCCATGTTAGCAATCATTGAGCCTCGCTCCTATATCCATTCAAAACAAGGCCCTGTCAAATGCGCAGTGGCCAGAGTCTTGCTCCGCTCCCCTGCAAACCATAAAAGCCCCAAGCTCTAAACCAGAAAGCCGAAAAAAACACCCTAAACCCTAAACCCCTCGAACCATGGCAGCCCACTTGACGCTTCACCTGAATGCGAAGGAATAACGCTTGCCCTGAGATTTCATGTGCCTATACAATACTACATACTTAGGCCCATATAGGAACCCCGTAAGGCCTAAGTAGAAACTTATTTAAGTACATGGACTTCGGCCTTTCAAGGGGTTCCTATATATATATATATATATATACATATACATATATATTATATATATATATATCGCCAAACCCTAACTTGCAACCGAGGGGGCCAGTTCGGCATCAGCTGCGTCAGAGTGGAGCCAAGCAGAGTCGTCTGAAGGGCACAGAGTGGAGACTTGTCACTCGTTAAGGTCGGGGCTCTGGAGTTACAGTTTGGGGTTTAAGGGTGTGCAACCTCAAGCTCTCTGATCTTTGACCTGACCCTAAACTGTAGCCTCAGACTCTGAACCCTAGGCCCTGAAGCAGAAAGCCTCACCCTGAACTCTAAAGCCCTGAAGCCGAAACCCTGAACCCCTCCATGAGTAGTCCTCTAAACTCAACGGTCCCTTTTTAGGAACCCCAAAGAAGGCGGCACACTCCCTAAAAAAGGGGCCTTATAGGGTTTAGGGTCTAGGGCCTAATGTAGAGAACTCCGTACCCAGCGGTTCTTCTTGGGAGGTCAGGTTTAGCGTTCTACTAGGGCATTGGTGCGGCTAGGTACTTTTCTAAGGATTGTTCATAAAGGCTTGGGGATTTGGGGCGTTAAAGATTTACCCGGTTTCAGGTCCAGGGCAGCAAGAAGCCGATCTCTGAACCCTCAGACACGGAAACCTTATCAAGACGTACAAAACCCTGAGCAAATATATGAAGCACCATACTGCCGGATACAACCCCAGTAGACTCCAAGCAAAAAGCGGCCCCATACATAAACAACACAGCAAATAAAAACCGTAAAACCTATGCAATCCTGCCAAATCCTATAGCAACCCTAAACCCTAAACCGTCCTTGGAGGGCCCGGACAGCGACGACTCGCTACCCTCCACGCCCACAAGGAGACGCGGCCTTCGAGGCCACAGGATTGTCGTCTTTGAACCCTAAACCCCCTAAACCCCCTGAAACCCCTAAACCCCCTGAAACCCCCGAAACCCCAAACCCTAAACTCTAAGCCCTAACCCTGAACCCGAAGCCTAAACCCTAAACCCCAAACCCTAAACCCTAAACCCGAACCTTAAACCCCGTAAACCCCAAACCCTAAACCCTAAACCCTAACCCTAAACCCTTAGCGTAAACCCTAAACCTTAAACCCTAACCCTAAACCCTAAACCCTAATCCTAAACCCCCTAAACCCCCTAACCCTCAAACCTAAACCCTAGACCCTAACCCTAAACCATTAGCCTAAACCCTAAACCCTAACCTTAAACTCTAAACCCCCTAAACCCCCTAAACTCTAAACCCTAAGATTTAAGGCACTGAAGGGTTTCGGGATCTTGAAGGCTTTTTGGGGCCTAGAGGCTTTAGGGCTCCAGTTAGAGTTTAGGGTTTAGGGTTTAGGGTTTAGAGTTTAGGGCTTAGGGTTTAGGGTTTAGGGCTTGAGGTTTAGGGGTTTAGGGCTTAGGGCTTAGGAGCTCAAGGGCTTCAGTGATTGGTTGTATAAGGACTGGGTTGCTCTTTATTACCTTGCTAAAATTATAACTTTTAGTACCCCTAATATCAAAAAAGCCTAATCCTGAAAGTGATAAAGCTATAAAGTGACTGTAAAGTTCAACCAAGAGGAGATCTGAGACTTGTGGGGTGCTTTAGGGCAACTTTAGGGCCTCTAACTTGGCCTCCAAATGCTAAGCATCGACCCTAAAACCTGAACCCGAAACCCCAAAACCCTAAACCGTTAATTAGGGTTCAAAGTTTAGGGTTTAGGGCTTAGGGGCTGTTGCGGTTTTGGAGGCGGAGCTCAGGGGCGCTACAGAGCACCCGGCAACTTCGAGATGGGTTGTTTCAAAAGCTCGTCCTCCTGGTCTAACTGTTGATGATATATTAAGGACCCTAAACTTTGGGAATTACCTATAGTCTCCATTGCAGGTCCTTTTTTGGGGTTTCTTTATAGGATCCTAAATATATAAAGTTGGTTAAACCAAAAATAAGAACTACAATGGAGACTAAAGGAAAACCCTATAATAATCTTGAAAGCCTTGGAAGTCGAGGCTATCGCAGCCCCCTGCATGCTGGAACCTCGAGTCAAGCCTGCAAGAGGTGCCTACAAAATCTCGGAGGCTGTGGAAGTCTTCCATGCTTCTAAGCTGGATGGCCCAGATACTCTACCTGTTGAGCCTCGAACTCAAATGAGCCTCCAACTCAAAACAAAATCTGAAATTCTGTAAGATAGAAGACCCCAACGGCCGGACGAGGTGCAGGACACCCGTGGCGCAAACAGCAGCGGCTTCCGCACAGCTGCGCAGGGCACCAGCAAGCAGCAACTGTGCCTGCGCAGTAAGGTTTAAATTTCGAACCTCCCGCCTGGCTACGACCAGAGCTTGGGGCTTAGATGAGGTTTAGGGTTTGTAGGGTGAAGGCTAGATGCTTTCGGTGGTGCCACCAGTTGCAACAAGCCTTTTGCATTCGCGCGGTGTGCTCGATTCTGAAATCCAGAGACCGCCCCACTATAAACACTACTACAGACCCCAAAACCCACAAGCATGGGTCCAAAACCCCTGGACCCTCGCTAACCCCCCAAACTCGATTAAATGACGTCGAGGTGTCAACTTTTGTTGTTGACAGATGTTGTTGGAGGATCATGCATTCGCACTCGCATGGGGGTTATATATAGAGTAAGGACAGCTAGAGTGCTAGAGTTGCTTACGGCCGTCTCTGATTCTGGTACTCGGTACTCATGAACTCGGACTCAGGGTGGATGCGTGGTGAGATCTGAGTAACTGCTCTAGCAAGCACTCGGGTTGCAGGTTGAATCGAAACCGGCATATCCCAAAAGCACGGACTGTGGGCTCCGTCATTTTCGGGACTGCGACTGTGCTCACGTTACACGTTTGCTTGCAGAGGCATGTTTGCACATCTGTTGCAAACAGGCAGTGTCAACTTTGTTGACAAGCCGTGCTGTATCTAATTCAGTGCGATTAAAATAGGTGCAAGAGCTTTGTGTGCCCCTTGTCGGACACAATGCTCCGTGGCGTCTCGCCAAAACGACCACACACCTTGTCGCTGTCGGCACCGGCGTTCATCAGCAGGCGAATCATCTTCTCATCACCTCGCGGTTGTTTCGGCTCTGTTTGCTGTAATGATCCTGACTACCCTAAACTCCCGTTTGCATGACTATACTTGCATGAAGCCTAACTTGCCGCCCCCACCTGCGCAGCAAGCAACTCCGAGAGGAGTGTCCTTGTTGGGTCCACCGGGTAGGTTTGGGTCAGCACCCGCCTCCAGAAGCATTTCTGCAGCCTCCAGTCCACCCTTGTATGCTGCATAAAGCAACAGAGTCAGGCCACCTTGATCTCCAAACGTGTGCAGATTCGGATCGATTGGTCTTTGAAGAAACTCCTCTAGCTGGTCCAGGTCACCGGAATCGGTGGCAAGGTACGGCTTCATCTGGTCGACCATGGGAACAGGGGCGAAGGGAAGTGTTACAAGCTGCAGATCCATCTCGGAATCGAGCTTCATCTGGTCCTGCAGAATGGAGGCATTGTACAGCAAACGCTGCCTGAATCGTGGAAACCCGCAAATACCATGTAGCTGCTTTTTGAGGCCTCGCACGTCCGTCAAGATGTCCGAGGGTATGGAAGCCATTTCAAACCCGGAAGCTGCAAAGACACGTATCAACTTCTTGTCCCTGATGAAGAGAAACTCCGCATGCTGCTTCTGCCTCCCTGCCACCTCCATGAAGGCCGGGTGTGACTGTAGGCTACACTGCCCACTGGCCGAAACGGCTAGGAGATTGGGCTTTCAGGCTTCGGCCACGTAGCTTCTCGGTTGAGCACCTTATGTGCGCGGCAGTTTATGCAACTGCTATAATATTATTTGTGTGTATATATACACATATATACATCACGACCGCAACCACCACGACGACAACTGCGACTACATTTACGACTACGACGACGATCTGACCCAAGGCCTGCATCGCAAAGGAACTACGAGATCTCTGTATTGGGAACTATCCGGTGAAGGGGTTTAGTAACGGTAAGGCATCGGATAGGCGAGGGAGCATCTAAACCCTAAAACCGCCTCACACATGATGCCCCAAAACCCCAGCGAAGGTCTCTGGCCTCTTGGCTAGTGGCTGACTGGGCCGCGCGTGCCAAAGCATCGGCAACACAGTGCTGCATTGCTACCTAAAGCGTTCTTAAACTTGAAACTTTACTGGCAAACTATGACGACCCTGCAGAGAACCAAAAGCCGCCCTAAACTGTACACCACTGTCAACTGGCACTGGTTGCTGCCCTTCGGGTGGTGTAGGATCGAGCAAGCTTTAGGGTGTTCCGGCTCGGTTCATGCAGCTCAGGGACAAAACCGTAACTTTGTGCATATGATATGTTGAAGCTCAGACAGTATCTGAATAAGGTACAGGTAGCTCGGATGAGCAACTTGTCCTGTTGCGGCACACCGCGAGGTTTCACAGGATTGATGGGTTCAAGGTATTGAATCTTGCTGGGTTAAGTTGGTTAAACGCTGTCGTGAGAGTTTACGGGAGTAGGCTTAAAACCTGATGGGGCTTTGGCCCACCACAGCTGCAGGCACAAATTTCTGTCCGAAGCCGGTCGGCGAACATGCAGAATCATAGCCTGCTTTTCCAACCTTAACCCGAAAACCTAAACCCCTCAAGCCTCTATCCCCGACCAACCAAACCTTTATCCTGAACCCTGTTTTTTCACAAGGGACTCGACTGCTGCCCTTACTGCCCAGCTCGACCCACAACACAGTACTCATACCCTAAGACGTAAAATCCCCGGCATCCCCTGCCCCGATAATGCGAAGACTAGACCCTCAGCCCTAAAGCCCCGCCCCCTGCTGCTTGAGCACCTTTGCATTGGATTGGGTGATTTTCCTAAAGCAACCTGGCACGAGAAATAACACATCTATGTATATATGCATTATATATATATATATATATACATGTGTATATATATATATATGCATGTATCTCCTGATGATTCAAGATACAAGAACGTCGTGTGCTAGAGGCTAGGCGCGACAATTCAATGGCCGAAACCTATACTCTCCATTTATGTCCTGAGGGGCGGGGGGGGGGGGAATGCGGGGCTTGCGTGGTCTGCGGTTTTGCGGGGGCCGCTGAGCCTGCGATGTTGATGTTTTCTGATGCTGATGTCGATGTTGTGATATGTTCGCGGGGTCGCGGTGTGTTCGGGGTTTGCGGGTTCTCTGCCGCTGTTGTTCCTGTTCTAGCTGTTCTTGCCGTCGATGATGTTGAAGTTGCTACTGCTGCTGTGCATACAGACCAAGACCAGCTTGTCACATAGTCCTGAACAGTCCATCGCTCGGCGGGGATGTAAGGAAAACTCATGGCATGGTCAGATTTGTGCATTGTGCGCAGGGCAGGCGCTTCGTGTGAGGCCGAGCATGTGCAACTTGGAAATCTGGCATGGTTTCTGCCACGACATTGGCACTGCTTGTCACAAGCCTTGCTTCGGGAAAGCGTGAGCGCCTGTTGACGGTCCTACCCTGAATTCCCAAAAGGCATCCTTGACTCAACAAGTTTCCAACAACCCCTCGGTAAGTGACAAAACTGTCATCTTGGGTGCAAACACAACTACCAATCCGCCTCCTGCAGGTATCTCAGGGTTCAGGGGTGAAGGTTTGTGGGAACCCACAACCCAAAGTGAGTCATCATCAATCGCAAGATTCCGTAGACTTGGGACGCTAGGCTGCCGACGTTCCGGCGGCGGTGACGATTCTCCACCTTATAGGGCTTATAGGGCTCAGGGGTTACAAATTGCTCGCCAGGACTGCTACAGAAGATTATCTGGAGGGGAGCAGCACTTCCCATGTCCTGCCTCAAGCCCAAAGCCCTCTAAACTTAACCAGCCTGTAGAACAGTAGAGACGTGACTAAACACTGCACGAAGTTCACAACACCCTCTAAGCCCGTGACTCCTTAAAGCTCAAACCACTAAACCCAAACCCCGAAACCATCCGAAACCCCAACACCCAAAATCCCTTCTCCTGATAAACCTCAAGCTCCCAAGCCACAAATCCCCAATCGAACCATCACAGAAGCATTGCAACAAGCCTATTTAGCAACTTGAGGGCCAGGGGCATGGAGAACGAAAGCTCGGTCTGTTTTTACAGAAGGACTCAACGGCTACTTACACGCCAACGCAGAGAGACATGGCTGCACTGCACA
>CAJNDV010029902.1:34461-49198 GCA_905221635.1 Symbiodinium sp. CCMP2456 | reverse complement strand
GGGTTTAGGGTTTAGGGTATTTTTGCAAAACCATGGGGGGATATGGCGATTATCACATGGAGACTCTGCTCAAACCCCTGTATTCGGCTAAGGCGCAGCAGTGGCCTTCTTGGTGGAGGTTTTAATCACTGACATCTGGGCCCTAAACCCTAAACCCTAAACCCTAAACCCTAAACCGGCGACTCGTGAGATGCTGGAAAATTCAGGCTCCTACGAGGGTGTGGCTCTTGCAGAAACAGAAACAACCCTGAACACGCTAAACCCTGGAGCCCGAACCGGAAGCCACATACCTATCCTAACCCATGAACTCTAAACCCCAAAATGACAAGTCAAGGCTCCGTGAGCTTCGACGAAAGCTCCGATGGAGTCCTGCAGAAAGCGCGCATCTTCGAACCATTAGCCTCTACTCTGCATGTCCGAGCATGTGCAGGTGAAGAAACAGGCTTAGCTCAGAGTGTGTGTGTGTGTGTGTCAGTGTCTGTGTGAGTGTATGTGAGCCCGCGAAATGAGCTATGAATTTGTATGAATATGTGTATCCATACATGCATCCCTCCGTCTCTCGATCCCGCCAGGCATCCGTGCATCCCTCAGCTTATCCCTCCGTCCGTCCATCCATCCATGCATGCATCCAGGCAGGCATGCATAGAGAAATGTACACTGGCATGCGCACACACACACACGCACAAACTTATGCGTACGTGTGCAATGTATGTGTGTAACAACGTATAGATAATGTATAGAATGTATATAAAGTATATAAAAACCCATACACACATACATACATACTACAACCACACACACACAATACTCACATACTTATATATGTATATACACACATATGTATGTACGTATGCATGTATGTATACATAAATGTATGCGAATATGTATGCATGTGTGTGTATGTATGTATGTATGTATGTATGTATGTATGTATGTATGCATGTATGTATGTATCTATGTATGTCCATATGTCTGTGTACCCATGCATGCATACATACATACACTTACATACATACGTATTTACATACATGTAACATACTCAGGGTCATATACATGCATAGATACAGACAGCTTAGATATAGATATCAAGGTAATTATGAAGAGATAGCTGAACATCACAATATATATATATATATATGTATGTATGTATTTATACGTTTATGTTTTTTGACAGGTGTGTGTGTGTGTGTGTGTGCGTGTGCATGTACGCATGTGTGCGTGTGGGCGTGTGTTGCGTGTGTTGCGTGTGTTGCGTGTGTTGCGTGTGTTGTGTGTGTGTGTGTGTGCGTGGGTGTTGTGTGTGTGTGTGTGTTGTGTGTGTGTGTCGAGCGTTGTGCGCGTTGTTTGTGTTGTGCGTGTTGTGTGTGATGTGTGTGTGTGTGTGTGTGCTGTTTGTGCTGTTTGTGCTGTGTGTGCACGAATATTTGATAAAAACGAAGAGCTATTTCTGCGTGGTCAGCAGCTCCTCGATAGAGAGTATTCAGACCAAAGTATGCAAGTCTCAGGACCTTGCGATGTGACCTTGGGGGCTTGTAGGGTATTATGGGTGTGTCCCAGCATGCGACGACCTTGCTCCATGTCTGAACACTTCAGCAACAAATCGAGATTTCCACCATCAATGCACCATGAGTCTGCATGATGCTCACTCGCACGGTGCAGTTGTCGGTGCGACCATGAAAGAGCCCTACCATGCTCACAACAAAGATGCGGCGACTGGCAACCTGATTCAGAACAAATGAGTCGAGCAGGGGAAACAACTTTCAATTGTCAACAATCGACACACGGGCCGCCTCCGACCCGAAGCCCTTTGCCCAGTCAACCCGTTATCAGCCTGAAGCCTAAACCTAAACCCTGAACCCCAGCACCCCATCTGCTACTCCTCCTCCCCCAAGCCCAACCTGCTTGCTCTGGCCCTCGCTGGGCGCCCACCGGAGTTGCAGAGCGCGGCCGTCTGGGTGGTTCACCTCCATGAGATGATTTGGGCGAATGTGGCAGTATAGTTCTGCTGCTGCTGGTCCCTACTTACATCCTAAGTTACATCCTAACCAAACTGCAAGGGCTTACAGTGTATCTATCTCAACTCCTTTAAATGGAGTTTTGTCAGAAGGGTTCAAATTTGACCCCCAAATCTACACAGGCCCTACAACCCCGTCCTGGACATTGCACACAGGCGCTGGGAGCTCTCGATCAACTTCGCTGCCTTCGATGCTCCACAAGAGAATTAGGAGTTTCTCGAAGTAGAATTAGGTTCACTGGGTCTTAGGTTTAGGGTTTAAGGAAACCTACACCCGAAACCGTTCACTGGGTTCTGCTGTTTAAGTTTCCACACTAAAATCGTAGCTGCAACTGAAACTAAATTCCCTGGTGTTCAGGATAACCACAGCTTCAGGTTATATTCGTAGGACCCGCTGCTTCATTGAACAAGCTTGGCAGAAGCTGGCTTGGTTTGGGCCTTGGGTGTTGCTGCCAGGGAGCATTTTCGAGGTTACCTATAGGCTCCATGGCAGTTCCTTTTTGTGGTTCAACAGGATGCGCTCTTAGTGAACCGATGCCTTCAAGCAAAGTCCAATAATCAGCAATAGAGTTTCCAAATCAAACCCGTTACCCCAAATCCTCTAAGTCCAGACCCTAAACCCTAATCCCAAGCTAACTATTCAAGTGCGGTTTCAACTTCAACGACTCAGCCCTACACCGAATTAAACCCTTATAAACCCTAAACCCCTACGTAAACCCTACAGTAAACCCTTAACCGTCAGTAAACCCTAAACCAGACAACCCCTATCCTTCAAGGTCGTGAAAAGTTTGCGGAATCGGTTGGCTCGCCTGTATCCAGCTGAAGCCACAAAACCAGGGAATGCCGCTCCCCGCGAGTTACCTCGTCAACTTTAGGGTTTAAGGTTCGGCGGTTTAAGGTTTAGGGTTCAAGGTCAAGAGTCGGGGTTCAGGGGTTTAGGGTTAAGGTCCCCAGAAAGTTGGAACATGGATTTATGGGAGTCCCGATACTCTATCTGGGCTAAAGGACTTGCCGGCTTCCCAGAAAGACGACGCTGGTGGGATTTACGGCTATTTATGATCTAGGGTTTAATGCAACTAAAGATATTTAGTGTGTGCCTTTTCCTCCATTGACGTTCCTTTTTGTTGGGTTGCCTTATTTCGCCGCTTCCGGGTCCTGACTATAAGGCTCGTTGACCAAACTGGGTAGGATACACATCCCTTAACCGTAGAACCCCCTTACCAACAGTGGTGTGTTTGTGGACTTTGAGGTATGGGAACAGAAGGACGGTAGGGAGTTTGAACACACATCTCTGTAGGACCTTCTCTTCCTGCTCCCTGCCTGATGCCTGCATCTTTTTTGGTAGTTCTTGCGACAGTGATCCATGCATTCCTTCCTGGAGCCTTACGTCAACCCACCAGAACCTACTTTTTTGTAGGGCTTTTGTAAGTCCCATATTAGGTTTAAAATCAGAATCTACCAAATAAGTGGGTTTTGGTATGACAAGGCCATTTCATACAGGCCCCATGCAATGTCTCTACTGCCAAGGATCCCTCCGTCCTCACGAGAGACAAGCAACCAACAAACACAGCGTTTTGGTTTTAGGTTACATCGTTACGGCTTGGGGTTTAGGCTTTAGGGTTTAGGGCCAAAGTTTAGGGTTTGCCTTGGCGGACTACCGTCGTCAATGCTCAACACCTAAGACCAAAGTGGAGACTGGGCATCCGGGCCGGCGTCACCCGGTGTGTAGCGTGGGAAGGGAACATGATCGCCTGACCCGCTTCGCGCGATGCGTTCACCTGGGAAGTGCCCCCGCAACCCTCGCTGCATGCTCCGTTTACGCCTTGTTGCGCATGTAATTACATGATTTATGTGTCTGAGTTCGCCAAACTCTCAGAGAGCATGCAGGGCCCAAAACCCTCAAGCTCGAAAAGTGTACAACTTGATTAGGGTTTCGGTTTAGGGTCGTTGACAACGCAGGCGGGATTTGACGACGATCCAAGCCTGGTCTGATCACCTGGACCTTGCACCTGCACTTCCTTTCTGTGCCTGGTGCCAGTATCTGCGATCTACGGAAACACCCCAATGCTAGAGGGTAAGGGCCCTAAATCCCTAAACCTAAACCCTAAACCCTAAAACCCTAAACCCTAAACCCTAAACCCTAAATCCTAAAACCCTGAAGCCCTGAACCCTAAAGCCCTAAACCATAAAAACCCTAAGTCCTAAAACACTACACCCCATCCATGCTCCGCCAGTCCCAGCACTTTCTTAGAAAACGAGCCCTCCGCGCAGGCCCGAAGCTGGAAATCCTGGAAGCCCCTAGCAGCCCTCAGTCACGTAGCCCTGAGGGTTTAGGGTTCAGGGTTCACGGCTTAGGGCTCAGGTTTCAGGGTTTAGGGTTTAGGTGGCTGCGCCGACCGGGTTCGCATGTTCGGCATGTGATGTGGGCGAGGGGGTGGAGCTCGGTGTCCGGAATGACTGCAGGGCCGCCACCCCTACAACGAGCCACCCGGATCTGTTTCGCGAGCTTACCAAGCGCTTCACCTCGGCCTCCACATGCGGCTTAGCAAGCCGGTGGGTGTAAGAGCACCACCCTTGCTCTCGGCTTGGTAATGCAGCTCTAAGCCCGCCGCAGCCACCCCGCGTCAAAAGGGCGCCAGTTCTGAGGGCAAATGCAGTCCGTCGGGCCCGTGATAACGACAAGTTAAGGCGCCAGCGTCATCCGCATCTTCAATGCGGAGCGAATCAGACGCCGTTTGGCGACTCCATGAGCCAGGTGATCCAGCTGCGCACGGAAAGGAGACTCGAGAAACTGGCACAGGCAACATTTCTTCGTGGAAGGAGCGCTGCGAAAGATCGGACCTGAGTAGAGCAACAGATGGAGCGGGCAACGCGCGGAGAATCCGAGCACGTAGCGAAGTTTCGTCTCCAGGGACGTTAAAATAGCAGGTGGGAGACCCTTGCAGCGAAGCCCATCACAAGAACAGAGATCTGGAAAAATTCCTGAATCCAGTTGACAGGCGTATCAAGATGCTCTTCTCGCGAGAAGCGAGAAGTGAACATCGTCTTCTGCTCCTCCGCTGACGCTGCCCTGAGCAAGAAGAAGGGTCTTGGTGGCGATTGTTTGCTCAGAGACGACCTGGCCATGGCGTCGATCAAGTGCGTTGGCTGGCACAAAACCGCACGGCACGTAGCTTCTCCTCTCCCATTCCCTGCCAGCATTAGTCAGCCTTGTTCTTCCTCCGGGCAACCCGACGGTGTGCAGGGTTGCGAGCATGCGGGAGCTTGACTTCGGCGGTGCCTGTTTCGGCTTGAACTTTACTTCATCTGTTTCGTCTGCACCCCGCCTAGGCTTGCCACTGGCAGCATCGAATAGCCCTTATAGCCCTTGGAGTCAGGCGTTTCCAACGCCTGTAACAGCTCGGGCGGCCAGTCCGGCTTAGACACAGCAGCGACAGTACAGAGACAGACAAGTCACGAGGTTTTCGCCCTGGCCCTAAACCGTCCAATTCATCTTTGGGCGAGCATGGCCTGATCGGAACAACCTGACATGGGCTGAAGCAGCTTGACCAAAGCCTAAACTCTAAACCCCTAAGACTAAACCCTGAGCCCACAAACCTTGATTCCCCAAACCCTCAATCCAAGAAAAAGGTAACATAGGGGCCTCAAAAATTAGAATAAGGTTTTGGGGTATATAATAATAAAATTAGAATAGGGAACCCCCAAAATAATATAGGTAAGTATTGAGACCCCTACATTAGGATCAGACCCCTAGTTGCTGCCGAAGGACATCGTTGCCTCCAAAACGGAACTGGAGGTCGCCTCCCTGCGGAGGGCTTTGCCCACGGGTTTTTTGTTCGGGGTTTAGGGTTTAGGGTGTTTGTTCGGGGTTTAGGGTTTAGGGTTTGTGTTCGAGGTTTAGGGTTTAGGGTGGGGTGTGGGCTCTATAGAAGCACTTCCCCTCTAGACCTTTCTCTTCTGATTCTCTTCCGGTGGTCGAGGTTGGGTTTTTCCGATTCTTTTTGATGTGGCGCCCACACCCTTCCGGCCTGGGTCGTGGTCCGGACACTCTAACTCTAGGGTTTAGGGTTTAGGGTTTAGGGTTTAGGGGTTTAGGGGTTCAATCTTGGCCTCGTAAGCCTCTCCATCGCTCAGCTGCACAGAAACAGAGAGGGCCCGTGATGCCGTCTCGGAGTGGAAGCCAACGTCCTTTCAAAACCAAATCTCAGCTCTACCTTCAGAACCCAAAACCTACTTTTTGTAGGATCCCTATAAAATACATATTAGGGTTTATAATAAGAACCTACAAAAAGTGGGTTTGGGGTTCTTAAGGTAGCGTTTTAGGGCTTAGAGGCCTGAGATGGCCTGAGGAATTTGCTGCTATTATGGTTTAGGGTTTAGGCTTTAGGGCCTAGGGTTAAAGTTTCGGGTTTAGGGTGTAGGGTTAAGGGTTAACGTAACTACACCCATCGACCCGGCAAACCTTGCAAAGAGAACGAACTCTGTGCCGAACAGTATGCACGCGTTCGGGCTTATGAGGACGGCACCACGTTGAACATGGTCTTGAAGATGACTATGATCAGGGTGCTGAAGATGACATTGAATCATCTGAAGACCCGAAACAAGGGACACCCTAATCCCAAACGTCCTAAACCCGAAACTCTGAACGAGGCTGCTTCATGGACTAAGTCTAAACCCTAAACCCTAAACCCTGTAAACCCTATAACTCCTAAACCCTGTAAACCCTATAACTCCTAAACCCTGAACCCTGAACCCAAAACCCAAAACCCTGAACCCAAAACCCAAAACCCTATAAATCGTAGCATGATCGAAAAATCAGGATTGTCCATGGGATCCTCGAGTTCTTCATGCGCGTGGTTGTGGCTGCAGCTCTTTTGCCCAAGCCTGTGAGTAATGTAGGGGCCTTAATAATTTTTGTGGGGTTTTGGGGCCCCGTATACTATAGACATACTAAGGAACCCCCTAGCATAGTGTAGGTAGTGATGAAGGCCCCTATATTAGGACCCTGAAGCCTAAAGTTTCCGTCGCAGCTTTCTCCTGACATCCCGCCTACTAGGATGGCCCATTAAAGCCTTTGAAAAATATTCGCTCATAAGATCTGATCCTCTTTAAGGCCAATAAGAGAAGATAAAAAATGTCCCAAAGACCTACTTAGGCCTATTGTATGCGGTAGTGACGTTTTGCACGAACCAGGAGTCAGCAGCTGCCAAGCCACGAGCCGTCAAGTGTAAACCCAAGACTAAGAAGCTACGTCCACCCGCCGTCCTCATGCCAGCTATATCCTCCTTAGCTGCACCGTGGATCAAACTGTCCAAACCCTGAACAAATCTCAGAGATCTGCGAAAACAGCGCAGACAAACAGACTTCCTCTGCCTGCCGGCCTGCCTACCTGCCTATCGGCACACAGACACACAAACATACAAAAATGCACATCCGCTTCTGCCGAAACTCGTAGAACCTGCCCTGTCCCAGAGTCGGTAACCCGCGCTCTACGCAAACCTCTGAAGTTCTGAGCTTTGTCCAAAAGGCTCGAATGTAGGGGCCTTAATACTTAGAATAGGGTTTTGGGGCCCATTATACTATAATCATAATAAGGAGCCCCCAAAAATAGTAGAGGTAATTATTACAGCCCCTTTATATTGACTGACCTTTAAAGGCTTTTGGGTTGAGAGCTTAAATTTCAGATTTAGGGATAACGGCCTTGCAGCCCAACACCATGACACAGGGAAGGTTCTCAGGGCTGTGTTTAGCTTTGGGGCTTAGACCCTACCTATAGTCTCCATTGTAGTTCCTTTTTTAGTCTCCATTGTAGTTCCTTTTTTGGTTTAACCAATATAGACTAAGGAGTTTATAAGGTGTCGCCAAAAAAGCAACTACAATGGAGACTACAAGGTAAGGTTCCGAAGCCCTGAAAATTTCGTCAGACTCATCTCGAGCTGTTGCGGCTGAGTCTCCCAAGTCAGATGCAGCGTAGATGGAATACTGCATGAACTCCATCGTTCCTTCGTTCAGGCTTTGGAAACCCTAAACCCTAATTTGTTCAGGCTTTGGTTCGGCTTCAGGCTCAGTTACGAGCTTTGATGTTTAGGTTTAGGGTTTGGGTCGGCTTCCCTGGTTGAATGCTTGGGGCCTATGGTACTTGCAAACTCGCGGTTTAGGGTTTAGGGTTNNAGGGTTCAGGGTTATGGGTTCAGGGTTTAGGGAAAACTCGCGTGTCTCATGGTGCTCCGCTACAGCAGCGCTATGGTGATTGCTTCCCACTACAGCTCCGGAGGGTCCAAAGACCCGGACCCAAACCAGGGGTACTGTAGCGGCCTTCATAATTCCCTATACTATTTTGGGGCTCCTTATCGTAATTATAGTATACTGGGCCGCCCAATAACCCTATTCTAATTGTGAAGGCCCCTATATTAGGCAGGTTTGCAGAGTGCCGGAGATAAGAGGGTCGTGCGATCGGCTGGGCGGGCGAGCGGGCGGAAATAAAAGGGTAGTTCTCGAAACGAGGGTCCCTTTAATTAGATCCCAAAAGAGTACGGCACCAGAGAATATCCCAGCCACCTGGCGCGACAGCAAACCGCCACAGCTTCTCCTTGGGTGGGCACAAAACTTTCCAGTCCAAGGTAGGGGTTTGATTAATGTAGGGATTAATAACTAGAATAAGGTGCCTCCTTGTTATATTGACAGTAAACTATCCCCCCAAACCCTATTCTAACCATTAAGACCCCTATATTACGGGTTTAGGGTAGTTTAGGGCCTACGGCTTGTACAGCCCTAAGTACCCAGTATCAACGGTGTTAAGACCCACGGCATAGATTAAAGGTACTTCGGGGGTCCTGTCACTAGTGTTCTGGGTTTAGGGTGCCAGGACAATGGTAGCTTTGCCAGGACAATGGTAACTTAAGAAAGAAATGCACGGCAATGCCCTGCATGACGTCCAAAACCCACCACCCTGCCAGGAAAAGCACCTGGTCACGCCTAGTCGCATTGGTGGCGTTGATTTGGTCCCATAGAACTGGGCCGGGTTGTTTAGAGCTCAGGGCACAGAGGTTGCGGTACCGGGTTTAGATCCTGAAACAACCTTGAAAGATCAGACAAGTTAAGGCTCAAGCTGGCTTGAAGGGAGCCAACATGATCAGTTAAGCGAGGCTTTTCTGTTTGAGGGCCTAGAAAATTCCGCCATATCGTTTAAGTCGGCAGTTTTCGCGCAACTACACTACGGAGCTGTGGCCTCTAATCCGTACGGCCTTACGGTGTTGGAGCAAAAGTGAAGGTCAACATGACTTAGTGACAACTATCCATAGCGGGCCATATTCCATTATTAAGGCCCCGATGTTGCAAGTAAGCCCCACATCTCAGCAACTCCGAGATCGTCGAGTCTGCACTCAGACCCGTCTCTATATCTGCTGTTGACCAGACCACTGAACCCTGTAATTCTCCTGACAGCAACCCTAAACCCTAAACCCTGAACACCTGAAGCCGACCAGAACCCAAAACTCCAAAACCCAAGCACCAGATGCTAAATTGGAAACCCTGGAGTCTAAACCTCTTCAGAAAATCTAGGGGCCCTGATAATTAAGAAAAAGGGGTTTGGGGGGTCCATTATACTATAAGGATAAACAGGAACCCCCGCAATATCTATCTGGTAATTATTGAGGCCCCGTTTTTCAGAGAAAAGGCAAAGTAAAAGCGGAGAAGCCACCCCAAGACGATTTTGGTTTGTTCTGGAAGGACTAGGGCTTTGCCCAATGTCCGACCACCCTACTAGTCTCGAATCTGTAAAGTCTCAATTCCTCCGCTGGAAAAGAGGACTTCAAAATTCAAGTAGCAGGCCTCCTTCGGCAGCATCTCAACTAAAGCCCCGATAGGTAACAACAAGATCTGAAACCTTGAATCAAACAGCCCTCGAGACTAGGACATAACCCCTAAAACCTAGCCTAAAGACTACAATCCTTTCAGCCCTGCAGAATTCTCCGGCGGCCCTCCACCCACCTAAAATATCATACAAGCCCTCAAAGCTCCAAGCCCTCATGAACTCGGCAAATCTAGAGCTTAGAGCTTAGGGTTTAGGGTGTTAGAGTTTAGGGCTGCAATTTCTAGGATTAAGGGATCATGGGGTTTGTAAGTATTAAACCCACGATTTAGGGTTTATAGGGCTTATGAGGGTTCCCCCTAAACCCTAAACCCTAAACCCCTAAGGGGCTTAGGCAGCCCGGGTGCGCTGGTAGACTTGGCTGTAGAAGAAGCTCCTGCACTGCAAGCGAAGCACCAGGGTTTAGGGTTTAGGGTTTTGGGTTTAGGGTTGAGGGTCTCGGGATGGGCTAGTATAGGGGCCGATAAGAATTGCCTATACTATGTTGGTGGTTCCTTGATATAGTTATAGTATCAAATACCCCCAAAACCCTATTCGAATGATTGAGGCCCCTAACTTACTTGTGTTTTGGTTTTAGGGCTTACGGGTTTAGGGGTTAGGGGTTTGAGGGTCTAAGGATGTATGTAAAGGTTTAGAGGTTCATGTAATTATTTTGGCCCCTCTAGTACAGTTATGTCGCACGTGGACCTCACAATATATCAGCGAATGCTGTTGAGCCTCTGCTGGGGTGGTACGATCACAAACCCAAAGGGTCCTAGGTACTGTTATGGGGGTGATACTTTGCCACATCATAATATTTAATCCTAATATCGAAACCCTACATTCTACTATATAGGTAGTTAGGACCCTTTGGGAAATCAAGAACTCTGCAAGATTCTATGCAGATCCCAGACCTCCGAAAAGACCAGTCCTGTAGCCTCCAAACCCTCACAGGCCCTAACACCTCCAAAGAACCCAACACAATCCTAAACCCTAAACCCCTACATGCCTCTAAGCCCCAAAACCCTAAACCTTAAACCCTCAGACCAGCGACGTTTTCGGTACTCCAGCAAATTTCGCACGACGCGACCTGACATGTCAAGCTCTGGGCGGTGCTTTGAACATTACGTGACTGAAGGGATGGACGATTAGAATAGGGTTTTGGGGTTCCTTAAAGGGTTCCATAAGGGCTACTAAAAGGGTTTAATGTAGGGGCCTTCACAATTAGAATAGGGTTTTGGGGTCTGTTATACTAGAATTAGAATGAGGAACCCCCAAAATGATGTAATTAGGCAATTATTAAGGCCCCTATATTATGTTGTGTAGGGCTTAGCATGTCAGAGTTTCAGAACATGAAAGACCCGTTAAACAAACACTGAAAACAGAAGATGTGCAATCTACGGACGCCTGAATAAGAGTGTATCCTAGCTTTGGGAGCTAGGATTAGGGGGACCCTTGGGGATATAGACCCTCTCAATAAGGTCCCTTTAAGAGAGCCAAAAGTAGGGTTCAGAAGGGGTACCCTTTAAGGGGTACCCCTATAATAATAATACTACCCAAGCTTAGGAGATCTGGGTGTTGTTTCCAGTACCATCCCAATCGAATTAGTCTACAGCTTGGCCCAGAAATGGTGCCTCATGGAGGTCTTTCAGTCTGTAGACATTATAGACCTCGAGCAAGGAAGCATGGTTTAGAGCATCAGGGTATGTATGTATGTACATACTTAAGCAGGCAGGCAGGCAGGTAGGTATTCGCGTAATGTAGGGGCCTTAATAATTAGAATCGGGTCTTGGGGGTTCCTTATTGTACTTATAATATAACATACCCCAAACCCTACTCTAATCATTAAGGCCCTACATTCAATCCTTAGAGTAGCCCTTATTGAACCCTTTAAAGAACCCTTTAAAGGAACCCCAAAACCGTTTTCTAATTACTAAGGCCCCCAAATTACTTATGTCGTTTCCGGTCAGCTGTGCGCTTCACAGGAATAAAAGAAGCAAGCGGCCCACGCTGGGCTTTCACGCCATGGGAGCCCACGGACCCACTGCCGACCTGGCCGGTTTTTCTGGGGTGTGGGGATTAGGGCTTTGGGGGTTCAAGGAGATTGGGTTTAAGGGTTTAGGATTTAGAGGTTTAGGGGTTCAAGGTTCAGAGGTTTAGGGTTTAGGGTTTAGGGCTTTGGGGGTTCAAGGTTTACAGGTGTTTTTCTTGGAACCCCTGATCAGGTTTAAGGGTTTAGGGTTCAGGGGTTAAAGGGTCAAGGTTTAGAGGTTTCGAGGTTTAGGGTTCAGGGTTTAGGCTTTGGGGGGTTCAACTTTTAGAGGCGTAGGGTTTAGGGTTTAGGGGTTCTAGGTTCAGAGGTTTAGGGTTTAGGGTTTAGGGGTTCTAGGTTCAGAGGTTTAGGGTTTAGGGTTTAGGGGTTCTAGGTTCAGAGGTTTAGGGTTTACGGTTTAGGCTTTAGAGGTCTAGGGTTTAGGGTTTAGGGTTCGGGGCATGGGGTTCATTCAGGGTGTGGGGCTTTAGGGCTTAATTGGGTTGCACGTCACAGGGCCCAGCAACCATGCACGACTACAAGACAACATCATCGAGAAATTATCATGTCCTCCAAAGTGCCAGCAAGATTTGGGGGTTAAGGGATTAAGAGGCTTAGTCTTGGGTTTGGGAGATATGTGTGAGTAATATGTCCGCCTGCTTAGCTTTGCGGTTTCGGGGCCAACTCTCGCATAGAGGATACGAGCTTCAGGGTCTGGTGTGTGGGATGAGTCAGGCAGGATGAGGCTTTGAGGCTTGAAATGGGGGGCCTTAGTAATTAGCGTTGGGTTTTGGGGGTATATTATACTATAAGTAAAATAAGGAACCCCCAAAAAGTATATGTAATTATTAAGGCCCCTATATTAAACCCGGACTCCTGGCGTATGTTGGGATTTTGCTCCTATCGACTCAAACCACCGAGGCCAAAACCCTTCAAACCCCAGCCTAGAGCCCACACAGAAAGCCCTAGACTAAACCTTCTAGGGCTTATAGGGTTGAGGGTTTTAGGGCCGCAGAGCCTGCAGATCCAGTTGATGGATCCCAGAATCCCACTCCACATCGAAACACAAAGCCCCTAATCCCCAACTCCATCCCTAAATTACCCCTCAAACCCCTAAACCCCTAAACCCTAGTCCCTAAACCCCTAAACACGTCCAAGGAGCCGTGGCTTCCGTGAACTGCAGCTCGGACGCTGCACGGCGCCGGATTTTTTGACCTCTGGATCTGCGCGCGAAGCCCAGGGACTCTCCGAACATAATGTAGGGGCCTTCATAAATAGGGTGGGTGTTGGGCTCCTTTATAGTATAATTATAATAAGGAGCCCGAAGGAATAATATTGGCAATTCATTTGGCTTCCATAGTAGAAACCAGGGTATGAGTGCTGGGGCTGAGGGTTGCAGGGCCTTGGGGTTTGGGGCATAATTCAGCATTTAGGGGCGTAATTCAGGTTTTAGAGTTTCGGAACATCACGCCCGTCACGCCCCGCCGGCAAGAAGTACACGACACCAGGGAGTTACGCTCTCTAGAGATTAGGGTATATTTCTTGGTTTGGGGTTTTATACTAGAGTACGGAAGACGTTGGATGCCATGCAGACATGCATGTCCATGCAGGTACTCAGGATCATATACTCTCCCAAATATGAACCGCTAGATAGCTATTTGCCTTAACCAAAGCACCTTATTGTCCGGTCCTTAGGTCCAAAGGACCCAATTAGGTACTTAGGTTTCGGATAGTAGTTATGTAGGTTACGACTTGTGAAATTATGTGATAACTAAGTACTTGGACCCTTAGGGTGAAACTCTAAACCCTAAACCCTAAACCGTATGGCAGACCGGCGGCTTTCAACCAACAGCCGAAGATCATGAAGGACTATGGCGGGCTTAGGGTAGAAAGGTTAGGGTTTAGGGTTTAGGGTTTGGGGATTAGGGTTTAGGGTTTAGGGTTTAGGGCTACACCATAAAGGGCTCGAGCACTTCGATCAGAAGCTAACCAACTAAGCATATGAGACTGGCAATTTGGGATTTAGGGTATAGGGATTTCGGGCTTAGGTAAAGCCAGGCACATAACGAGTCGTTTAACAAACGGTAACAACCATCCTACACAGTTTCATCCTAAGCCGTGTACACCAGCCCCTAAACCGCTAAACCACTAACCAAAAACCTAAAACCCCAAAGCCCCCGAAGCCCTGAACCCTAAACCCTGAATCCTAAACCTTTTGAACCCGAAAACCCGGAACCCCGAACCCTAAACCCTAAACCCTATACCCTAAACCTGAACCCTAAACCCTAAACCCTAAACCCTAAACCCTAAATCCTAAACCCTAAACCCTAAACCCTAAACCCTAAACCGAACCCAGGGCTGAGGCTCGGGGTCTTGAGTTTGGGTAAAAAGACTATCGAGTGGACCGAGATGCACTGTGCCGGTGTGAGCAGCGGCTGCGCCTGCAACAGAGTTCGCTGGTTCGATGCATCTTCGTTTGGGGTTAGGGTTTAGGGTTTAGGGTTTATAGGGTTTAGAGTTTAGGGTTTATGGGATTTAGGGGCATCTTCGTTTGGGGTTAGAGTTGAGGGCTTTGGGATGCTAATTCTTCTTCTTGCCCGTGGGATTGTGCTGGTTATCATTCATCATTGGCCATTCATCTTCTGCATGTACTACGATTACACCGACCCCGATTTCCACTTCCTCTACCACCCCCACCCCACCGCCACTCCCTCTCCCGCTCCCAACTCCCTCTCCCGCTCCCTGCTGGATGCGGAGTTGCGCCTTCGTGTCTGCCTGATTTCCCTTATACCTATACCCCGGAAAGCCCACCACCTTAAACAAGGTCACGTGCTGATAAAAA
>CAJNDV010029902.1:13610-26054 GCA_905221635.1 Symbiodinium sp. CCMP2456 | reverse complement strand
CTTACTATATTTATAGTATAATATACCCCCAAACCTTATTCAAATGATTAAAGCCCCTGTATTAAACTGAAGTAGGTTTTGGTAAGGCTGAAGAAGGTTTTGTACGATGTTGGCTCCGGTGTTGCCGCTTGAGTTACACGGCTGGCTATAACAAATACACATGAACAGCTTTAGTTAATGCCTACCTAGTATCTATCTACCTGTCTACCTATGTATCTATCGTGATGTGTTTCTTTATTTTGTTATTTCTTTCGTTCTTTCTTTAATGTCAACCTACCTATCTATCTACCTATCTACCTATCTATCTATCTATCTATCTATCTATCTGTCTATCTATCTGTCTGTCTATCTATCTAGCTATTTGCCTATCTATCTAATCCATCCATCCATCCATCCATCCATCCATCCATCCATCTATCTATCGATCCATCTATCTATCGATCTACCTGTCCAGACAAGTACCCACCTACACATACAAAAATGCATACATACGTACATACATACATACGTACATACATCGGTGCATGCAAACATAAATATATACATGCATGCAAGCATGCATACAAACACAGACGTACGCACGTACATACATACATACATACATACATACATACATACATACATACATACATACTTACGTACATACATACATACATACATACATACATACATACATGCATGCATACATATACTGTATCAAATATACACACATACATATATACACACACATATACATACACACACACACACACGCGCACACACACTCACGTGTGTGTACATAAAATTATATACATACATACATACATACATACATACATACATACATACATACATACATACACACATACACACATACAACGAGAAAGCGAAACAAAAACAAGAGACAGCAGATACAGTTGACCTTCTTACAGACATATACAGATTGGCCTTCTTAACAGATTAGGATTGATTTTCTCGCGGCTGGCTCTACGGGCCTTCTTGTAAGGTAAGTCTGCGGCTCTATTTGGGTCGGCTGGCGGAGGCCTAGCGACAGGCTTTGTAAGTTTGATTTATTGATGTCTCAAGTTGTTTAGGACATCGGGGGGCTTCATCGGGTTCAGCTTAGGAAAGGGGAGGCTGCACAAGCCCAACGAACCTCCAGAGATGGCCCCCTTTGAACACACCGAAAAATCGTGTTCTTGACATTTTAGTAGGACTGTATATCATAAACTCTCAACCCTAAACTTTGCCCTAAACCCGAAGCTCGTAACCGCGTTATAAGAAGGAGAGCACGAAAACCGTGGACGAAGGAACCCCAGCGGTCGCCTGCCGCAGCCAGGCTTCTTGTGCCTCCTACCAGATCCAGGCTTGGCACTTGAGCTTTAGGGCTTAGGGCTTCAGGGTTTAGGGCTTTAGGGTTTAGGGCTTTAGGGTTTTAGGGTGTGGGGCTTCAGAGTTTGGGGCTTTGAGGGCTTCGGATTTAAGGCTTCAGGGTTTGTGGCTTTATGGGTGGGGTTGGGGCATCACGGGTTGAGTGCTGTACAGTTAGAGACTTTCGGGTAAGGATTCAGTGTTCTGCTTCGGAAGTCTAGGCTGCGAGCTTCTGACCCTGGTTCTCAAAGTACCTGACAAACCCAAAGGGCAGAGGAGCAGAACATGGACCAAGTAACCTTTCGCTGCTAGTGCCACAGCTCTTTCTTTCTGATTGTCGTCTCCTAAAAACTATGGTTAGGATTCGTTGCACGAGCCAGTACAATCTGAAAGGGAAAACCATCTTCAGAGGTCTCTGGCAAGTTGAACTTTAGCCCTTTTCACATGAAACCCTAAACTCGAAACCCTAAACCCGAAACTAAACCCGAACCCCTAAACCCTGAACAGTATCGGGACCCACCTTCATGACAATTCTGGCTTCAATCTTTGGGGTCTACCGGATCTCGTGCTGCAGGTGACTACGGGGGCCTTGACCCAAATCGTCCCAAGTACCCATATATATATATATACATATATACATATAGTAGAATGAAGGGTTTCTATATTAGGAATACATATTATGATTGGGAAAGTATCCCCCATAACAGTACCCAGGACCCTTCGGGGAGCAAACCCCCAATCCCTAAAAGGGCTCCGTTAGGGGACCTCAAGGGATCTATAACGGTTCTATATATAGTACCAGGTCATGGATGGAGGTCGAATATACCAAACGTATATGGGTAGTTCTCTCAAGTAGGGTCTTTTGGGGGTCCTTTCTATAAGGGTGCCGTACTATATTGGGGACCTTAAAAAGGGACCCTAATATAGAGAACTACCCATATGATTGTATATGAAAACAATGGCAAGGACCAGTCTTAAGTCATGAGGTGTTGGGTCCCTGGCCCAGGCAGCAATGTAGGGGCCTTAATAATAAGTAATTAGAATACGGTTTGGGGGGGTTCCTTATTATAACTATAGCATAATATACCCCCAAACCCTATTCAAATTATTTAGGCCCCTATCTTAGAATTGTCTCCGCCGCAGGCCCCGAAGCCAAGACACCAGCTCAAATCCGAAAGCACGATCGAACACATATGCCTGAAAGGAGCCTTTACAGGAACCCTTGAAGCAACCCTTGAGCAGGAACCCTTGGGGTTTAGGGTTTAGGGTTTAGGGGTTTAGGGGTTTAGGGTGGCAAAAGAGACGGGTGGAACCGCGGTGGAGCCCTTCAAACAGTCTACAGCACAAGTGCTCAGGGCTTTGGGCTTATACTACCCCAAGTCCATATTTCTCAAACCCCTGAAATATGAAGCTAAAGCCCCAAACCGTCAAGACGTGTGCAAACCTGACACCCGAAACCCTACGCCCACCTCCCTAAACTACCCTACAACTTGAACCCTAAACCCTGAAACCTGAATCCCAAACCCTGAAACCTAGACCCGAAACCCTGAACCCAAAACCCTGAAACCCTAAACCCTAAACCCTAAACCCTGAACCCTGAACCCTAAACCCTAAACCCTAAACCCCACCTCCTGCTCTTCCGGAGATAGTTCATCGAAGCGGGGGATCCCGGCAGAAAAGGCCGGCCCCAGTCCCTGTCCCACAGGGTCCTAGGTACTATTAGAGTCTAGAGATTAGGGTTTAGGGTTTAGGGTTTAGGGTTTTCCCAAATCACATTATTAATTCCTAATACAAAAACCCTACATTCTATCTATATGGGTACTATCTATATGGGTACTTAGGACCTTTTAGGTGTTTGGCTCGAGCTTCTAGGCTTTAGGGTTGGGGTTTTAAGGGTTTGGGGTCTGGGGGCTTTTGTTTAAGGGATTTCGGGTTTAGGGTTTAGGGCTTTTCGGGCCTGAGGCTTTAGTGTCTCGGGTTCAGGGTTCACAGAGAGTCCACAGTCTCTCCAACACGTGAAGGCTCCTGTGCAGCAAGGATCCTTTCTCAACGGTCCATGTACCCAAATGGTCTGAACCTTGGCCTCAGAGTCATTCCTATATAGGTACCATAGGGCCAAAGTATGTACTAGATGTGCGCATGGACCCCTAACAACCCGTGCTAGAGGCTTCTAAGGTCTTCTCAATGTCTCCGGACCCAAAGGTTCCACAGCTCGAATATAAGAGCCTGAATAGTTAGACTAGGGTTTAGGGTTAGGGTTTAGGGTTTGGGGCTTGCATGTGAGGTATCTTATAGAATGTGGATAATGGAGCAGCTGACTGAAACCTCTGGACCAAAGATGGGTTCAGGGTTTAGGGGGACCCCCAACTACCCTCTATTGTACCCTAAATAGACACTTTGCAGGACCATAAGGGCTCTAGTAAGCCGTTGGGGGTTCTTGGTCGGGTCCCAAAGTAAAGTCAAGAGACCGAGGCCTGCCATGCTTTCGCGCTGGTCTGTAAGCGTAGTGTTTGGCATAGTGCTTAAGAAAGGGATTGTCGCAACACCAACAACAGCAATCGTGAAATTCACAGAAACCCTAAACCCTGCAACCCAAAACCCTTCAGCCCTGAATCCTAAAACCGAAAATGCCCCAACAACTGACACCCCTCCCCCGGCCTGGCTCGAAGTTTTCCAGGTCTCTGCGAGCTGTTGTAGCTCCTGCTTACTGGAAAACGGAACACGAACGAGCTGTATGATGCGATTCAGGGTTTAGGCTTGCAGGATTTATGGGGCATTTAGGGTTTAGGCCATCGTCTAGAAATGAAATTGTTTCTCCCTGGTCTCTTCAATAATCACCAGCATTTAGGATCCAGTGCCCGAGGCTGAGGCAATGTCTTCCATGAAAGATGCCGAAACCCCAAACCCCAAAAACTCTAAACCGCAAGCACAGGAACCGCAAAAAGCCCGAACCCCAAACACCCTTAACTCCAAAGCAGGAGATGAGTTGTAGATTAGCTGTAGATGGGGGTTTCCGAAAATAGGGGACCCTAATATAGTACCCTAAATAATAGGATCCCCATTATAAGGACCCTAACATAAAGTACCCCTAATTTTCGGAAACTCCCAGATGTAACAGACCCTACAAGGCGAGACAGCCCGGAGCCTCTTCTGCGGATCTAATCCCAGACCACCGGGAGGTTTCCAAAAAGTAGATCTCCCAATGGGGTTCCTATAAAGTACCCATTTAGTAGTTAGGGTCCCAAATTAGGGGATCTACTTTTTAGATCCTTCCGGTGGTCTGGGATGAAGATCCAGGGAACTTGGTCAGTAAGGCTATAGTTGGGGCTATCCCGGAACGAAAGTACCCTATGACCCTATGCATACTGCGTCCCATCTCTACAGGCCCTAAACCCTCATCTGTACAAGCCCTGAACCCTAAACCCTCATCTCTACAAGCCCTAAACCCTAAACGCTAAACCCTCATCTCTACAAGCCCTAAACCCCAAAACCCTGTCTACCCTACATCACGAAACCCCCCTCATCATGAAGAGCCCGGCTCCCCTCTAGCGTAGCTGCTTTCGAGGGATGCCCCGTTTCCTTGTAGCGGATCTAGAGGGCTTGCGGGTTGTAGGCCCAAAGGGTCCTAGGTACTGTTATGGGGGATACTTTCCCAAGTCATACTCATTATTACGAATATAGAAACAAACCCTACATTCTACTATATGGGTACTTGGGACCCGTTGGGAGGGTTTAGGGTTCAGGGTTATAAGGTCTAGAGGGCTTGAGGGTTTCAGGGGGCGTAGTAAGAATGGCTACAATATCTAATTCAGTACCTTTGCGGTTAGGTAAGGATCCTGGAAATGCTACTGCCTAGCCAAAAGAACTTTTACGGTTACTTTGGACAGCGTATAGGTACTATCAGTTACTCTTCTCGACGAAACAGAGCGAAAGCGCAGATGGGAACGCGTTTACTCCCAGGACTACATCCCAAACTCGTCATGCGGCGCCGCCTGATGTTGAGAGGCCAGTGTCGAAATCTCCTGCGTAGGCGAGTCACTGTACATAGGTTTGGGGATTCAGGAACCATGAAAACTTCAGGCATGAACGAAGCATCCATGCAACACTGTTCATCCTCTTGACACGAAACTCACAGTAGTGAAGCACTTCAAAAGGCAACGAAACAGCCACTGATCAACAAACTGTAAACCCAAGAAGAGTACCTCCCTGAAGTGCTCACGGCCACAACCCGAAAGTTGCTACCCCTAAACCCTAAACTCCCTAAATTTCAGAGGGCTCCGACCTTAATCTAATGTAGATTAAGGATTGAGGTTCAGGGTGTTTAGGGTGAGGTCTTCAAAGAATAGGTGTGTGCACGTGCAGGCAATTGCTAGTCACATGCGTTCGCAAACCTACAAAGCGAAACAACAACACCCGCGCAGACACTCGCAGGAAACGAAACGTATCCAAAAGATGCTCCCAGGACTCCAGTGCGGCACATGCACCGTTGTGGGAAGCGTAAGCGCAGATGCCCACGCAAGCACAAAAGCGGGAACGACAAAGACGGCTAGAACCGCGATACCGCCAAACAGGCAAGTCCAAGTTCGCTTGAGACGCTGTTTCTCACACAAATGCCCTTTTTAGGATTTAGGGTTTAGGGGTTTACGGTTATATAAACCCCTGAAGCCCTAAACCCCCAGACCCCCAAGCCAAGTAAAGTTCGGATCCTCGAGCACATCGAAGCGCTCCTCTATGATACAGACCTCCACCTGGACTTGGGCAGTCTCCTAAGTTGGGGTCCCTTTTTAGGTTCCCCAATATAGTACGGCACCCTTATAAAAAGAACCCTAAAAAGGACCCTAATTTAGAGAACTACCCACTTGTTTCTTCAGGGCTTCGAGCTTTGGTCTTCGGAGCTTCGGGGTTTCGGGTTTCGGACGGTTTAAAAAAAGGTCGCCGACCTAGACCCCACCCGAACTACCCTGAATTATCGCCCGACAGACCGGCCTTTCAGGAAAGTACGGGATTTATTAAGGGGTATTTATTGGGCTTCCTGGTCAAGCTTGAGGAATTCGAAAAAGCAAAGATAGGAGCTATCCGGTTGTGCCGCCTCGTATCGGAGGCTGTCGCGGCTCAGGTTTGTTGGTGCGCAGAACTCCTTTTCTCATGTGTGCCACGGAGATCCACCGAGGGTTTGCTAACCTAGAATGGAGAAGCATCCTCTTAACTCTAAATTTAGATGACAGTTCCGCATCCCTAAACTCTAAAATCCTAACCTGTCTACCCACATGCATAAACGAATGGCCGGCTATTTAAAGCCTTGCAGGTTACAGTCCCGAGAAGAAAATTATTCGTACTACCAGACCGACGAGGGAACAAGCAAAGCAGAAACTCCGAAAAGCCTACCTAGACTCCAGGCGCTGAGCGTGCGCAAAGGCTGAGTGTTTCAAAGACAGGGTGCAAGCAGACTTGCCACAGCTCGTCGGACTGCTCAAAAATAACATACACAAGCCCTAAAACCCTAAACTCCTACCTCAACCCCACATAGCCTACCTTTTTAAGGCTTATATAAAGAAGTCATAAGACGGAATCCTAAAAAGGTAGGTTCTTAGGGTCCAGGTAAGCCCTAGTGTCTGTTTTTCTGGAGTTGTTGAAACAGCAAAACTTGCCTGCCTGCTGCTGCAATTGCGCCATGCCAGAATTTGCCTGCAAGGGGGTTGCCATCAGGCTCTGATCAGGGACGATCAGAACTCTGATTTGTCTTGCTACATCTTGCGGTGTCTACGGCTTCTCTTTGCGAAGTTTTTACCAGTTTACCTGTGCCCGACACCATGGAACTTTTGGTTTGGGCTTTAAAGACTCAAAAGTTCCTATAGGTACTTTCCCAAATCAAAAATTATGGATTCCGAAGATACACACCTCACTTAGGACCCTTTGGGGAAGAGCTAAGGATGAAACCCAGCGCGCGAGATGAGGGTTCATTCTCTGTCTGGGCCGAAATAACGAGAGCAGGGGCTTGGGGTTTCAGAATTTTGTCTAACTCGTGTAGGGTTTAGGGTTTCGGGTAGGATATAGCTTCGACCAAAAGGAATCAGATCCTGGGTGTCTTTATCCTACCTTTTCTGTAGCTATCTCGTGCTGAGCGGCCCTATGAGTGGTATCATGTCATCTCGTTTGAGCGTTTTGCTGGCGATCAAGCCCAGCTTCGCCGCTCAGTTCTCAGGGCTGATCCCCATCTCCACGTGGTACCCGGTCATCTGGTGAAGATTTCTGCGTCCTGAAGTGCCCTGGGTCATGTCAGTAATCTCACCAATTTCATCTTCATCTGAGGCCGGAAGGACCTCTTCGCTGGCAGCCACGTCCATGGGCTCGAATCGAATTGTCTTCCGCCCGCTTCCTTTAGTCGGGCCGCCAGCAGCATCGTCATCATCAGGTGCCGATTGGGCTCGGGCGAAAGCCCTTTCCTTAGGCCTTTCTTTGCGTCCGTTAGCAGGGTCTGCCGAGCTTTCCGTGCTCCCAATCCTCATAAGGCACTTACACCTGACACTCCAACAACTTACATCATATCAGCATGAATCAAGCCTCTTTATGTGAAGCCAAGAAGCCTGACCCGACCTTCACCCCCCTTTCCCTTTAACTCGGAAGCCCAAACAAAACGCCACAAGCAACAGATCAGGGCACGGAAGAACTCGGTCTGCGAAACCCTATTGAATCTATTGTCGACGTCCCCAGTGCTCGGGCGGCTGTCGGAAATCTTCGGCACAGAACTAAGCTGCTCTACAAATGGGTTAGGGACTTGGACAGAAAAGCTATATATATATATAGCATAGTAAACCGATGCCATAAGAGGATGACCTCTATATTATCCTTGCACTTCCACCTTTCTCCCCGCTCCGCAAAGCCCAAACCCTCGCGAAGGCAACCACAACAGATAAACCCCCAAGCCCTAAACCGAAGATAAGCCTACTAAACCCTAAACCCGAAACCCCCAAGCCCTAAACCGAAGATAAGCCTACTAAACCCTAAACCCTAAACCCGAAACCCCCAAGCCCTAAACCGAAGATAAGCCTACTAAACCATAAACCCTAAACCCGAAACCCCCAAGCCCTAAACCGAAGATAAGCCTACTAAACCCTAAACGCTAAACCCGAAACCCCCCAAGCCCTAAACCGAAGATAAGCCTTCTAAACCCCAAACCCTAAACCCGAAACCCCCAAGCCCTAAACCGAAGATAAGCCTTCTAAACCCTAAACCCTAAACCCGAAACCACCAAACCCTAAACCGAAGATACGCCTTCTAAACCCTAAACCCTGAACCCGAAACCCCCAAGCCCTAAACCGAAGATAAGCCTCTAAACCATACCTGGGCCCCTTACGAACAGGGCTCCTGACTATGACTTCCTCAAAGGAGTCCTGAAAACAGTAGGTTCTTTAGGGTTTAGGGTTTAGGGTTTAGGGTTTAGGGACTATGACTTCCTTCTAGGAGTCCTGAAAACAGTCCCTAAGGGTCCAAGTGCCCATTATTTAAGGACTTTGGGGCCTTTATGGGTACCTAAAACCATAAATAAGGACTACTTGGACCCTAGGGAGTAGGTTCTTTAGGGTCCAGGTAAGCCATCAGCGCCCGTAGCCCCCTGAACCTTAAGCCCGGACCCCCAAAGGTACTACGTACCATAATAGTCTAGTCATAGTAGCCCCGATCATAGAAATTCTAGATTCTGCTATGGAGGATCTGAGGACCCTCTGGCTGGGCTTCAGCCCGGAAAAAACCATCCCTACACCCCGAAACCCTAAACTAAAGCTGCAGCGGAACCTCCTCGAGCAACATCTCCTCAGAGTGCTGTTGAGGGTTTAGGGATTTAGGGGCTTGGGGGTTAAGGGTTTACGGCCTGCCGAGCTTAAGATATAAGGAGCTGTGGGCTTTCGCGCTTTTCAGGGGGTAAGGCTTTAGGCTTCGGATTTTTTGTTACTACAATTACGACTAATATTGTACTACATTTCGTACTATGATACTTATGAGCATTACTCTTGTTCTTAGAGTGCTCGCACTAAGGTTATGACCGAGTTGTGTTTTTCTGCGTGTAGACCGGTACCGAATCCAGGCTTTTATGGGCATCAGGAACTCTGCTGAAATAGATCTTGCTGTGTGTTTAGGGTTTACGGTGTTTGGGGTTTATAAATAGGGTTTCAGGTTTTAGGATTTTAGGGTTTAGGGTCAAGAGTTCTGAATCGCAGAAGAAAGCACTGAGTCTACTTGAGGATTACGTGCAAAAACGCAAGATGTAGTTGAGGGTGCAGGATAGGCGTGCGTCACATGTCCTGCCACCAACCCCGTCAGCTGTTGATGATGACCATAATGAATCATAATTACGATTATGATGATGATGCTGAAGAACAGCAACTTGCGCCTAACCATCATCACTGCGACCTCCACTGATCATCGATGGTAGCAGGTGACACCATTCATCATCAACATGATTGCCGTCAGCATGGCTGTCATGAACAGCCTCCCACACAGGAACAACTCGACATCATGGCGGCCTATGCTCACAGTCACCTTCACCACCGTCATAAGTACATGCAAGGAGCATGTTCGACTCCCGCTGTCCAGTCTTAAGATACAATTTGCAGCAAACTGTTCATACTAGGTTTAGGGTTTAGGGTTTAGGGTTTAGGGTTTAGGGTACTACGCTTTGCCCAAAGTCTTGAAACTGCCCCCGAAAAGCAGTCCCTTCCCATTCCTCAAGGGGCCCCCAAGAGGACCCGATGCCCCAAACTCCTCCTCCCTCCTCCCCGGGTCACACACCAAACTTCCAGCCTTAATTAATGTAGGGGCCTTAATAAATAGAATGGGGTTTAGGGGCCAACTATACTATATTTATAATAAGGAACTAGTATCGGTAATTATTTAGGCCCCTATATTACCAAGACCCTTCGTTGTAGTACCTTTTGGTAACATTACCCTTGCCATAGAACAGGTTCTCCCAGAAAAAGTACTCCGGTACAGTTCAGGCTCTCGGTGGAACCGAA
The DNA here is from genome assembly GCA_905221635.1 of Symbiodinium sp. CCMP2456. Lineage (NCBI taxonomy): Eukaryota > Dinophyceae > Suessiales > Symbiodiniaceae > Symbiodinium > Symbiodinium sp. CCMP2456. The sequence goes on along the minus strand of CAJNDV010029902.1, from coordinate 15,696 downwards.
AACACCCGGTGAGCATCGCTTGCTCTCCAACCCAAAGGGTCCTGAGTACCTGTATAGTAGAATGTAGGGTTTCTATTCATCAGGAATAAAAAAATTTATGGTTTGGGAAAGTATCCCCCATAATAGTACCTAGGATCCTTTGGGAAAGGGCACTGCGCGCCCAAAAAGCAAAGGCAGCTGAGATTCGACGATCGGAGTGAGCTCATCGGAGCGCGGATTCTGGAGCACCTCAAGGCATAGAGCTTAGGGTTTATAGGGTTTAGGGTATTTAGGGTTTAGGGTTTGGGGTTTAGGGTTTAGAGGGTTCAGGGAGCGAAAGCATAGGGTTATGTCAGTTTTTACGGAAGAACCCCGCCCTACACCCTGAAACCCGAAACCTCGAAGACTAAACCCCAAACCCTCAAGCCCGAAACCCTAAACTCTCGAACACTAAACCCCAAACCCTGAAGCCCGAAACCCCGAACCCTCAAACCTTAAACCCCCGAACCTGAAACCACAACTTCTACACCTTAAACCAACCCAAAACCCTCGAGACCCTAAGCCCGAGCCCTAGACCCAGAACCCTCAGCCCCAAAGCGTAAAGCCCCAAACTTGAATCCCAAGCCTTAAAGCCCCAAGCCCGAAACCCCAAACAGCAAACCCTAATCCCGAAATCTTAAACCCGAGATCTTAAACCTCAAACCTTAATGTAGGGTTTTGGGTTTTGGGTTATTAAACATCCAAGCTTGAAGCCCAAACCCTGAACCCTAAACCCAAGCCCGAAGCCACCCGAGTGCCTCCCGGACTGGTCGGAACAGATCCTCACGGATGTGCCCAACACGCTGCTGGACCTGCCTCAACAGGGTTTAGGGATTCTATGGTTTAGGGTTTAGGGGTTTAAGGATTCTATGGTTTAGGGTTTAGGGGTTTAGGGATTCTATGGTTTAGGGTTTAGGGGTTTAGGGATTCTAGGGTTTAGGGTTTAGGGTTTAGGGATTCTATGGTTTAGGACTCCTGTCAAAAGACTTGAATTCATTTACCATGAGTCCAAACCTTTGGCCCCAAGGCCGGAAGCAGAAGCGTCCAAGCACAATCCCGACAACTTGGAGGTTCATGGGTAGTTCTAAGTGGCCTTATAAGTAGGGTAACTATACTTGTAACCCATATTAGGGTACTTATAACCCTACTTTTAACTACTCAAACTTGAAACTCGTTAGCCCTGGCACGAAGCCTGAAATCGTGTTGGGATACTACACGGCAACTGAATTTTTAGCCCACGCCTCCCTAAACCCTAAACCCTTGCATTTCAAACCCTAAACCCCTAAACAGATGTAAGACTTGACACCTAATCCTGGGCTATCCGTGGAACTAAACCTTCGGCCTTTCATGCAGACACACTTCCAGGATATACAATACCAAAACGGAAAGCCTATATTATTATTATTATTATTATTACTACTATTATTATTTGTATATGTAAGAGACCTGACCCGCTTATAGACCCAACTGAAATCCCAAAACATGAAACCCTGCTCAACCCCCCATGAAACCCTGCAAACCCCTAAACTCCTTACACAAAAAAGCACCGAAGCTCTATGTGTCGTCTGAGCTGCTCCGCAGTGACGGAAGGAACTCTGACCAGACCGTCAGAGGTGCCTCCACTAAGACGGGCTTAGGGGTTTTTAGCATTTATAAGTGCTAGAAATGTTGGCAGAGCGTTTGGGCCTTGGGGTTTTAATATAGGTGTCTGAATAGTTAGAATTAGGTTTTGGGGTAGATGATACTACAACTATAATAAGGAACCCTCAAAATAGTATGGATAACGTGTTAAAAGCTCGGGCCGGGGTTGCCACCGCTTAGAGTCTATAGACTTTATAGGGGTCAGAGCGTTTCGGTGTCTAGGGGGTTGAGGGTATGCGAGTTAGAGCTGTTGAACTTTGACTTTTGGGGCATGTTCGAGCTTTCGGGGATTAACCCTAAGCCTGAAACCCTAAACCCCAAACCCTAAGCCCCAAACCCTAAACCCTAAACCCCAAACCCTATAATTAGAGATTTTGGGCCTGGGGTTTAGGGGTGAAGGATCAGAGCTTCTCCGGTTTAGGGTTTA
>CAJNDV010029891.1:41233-51525 GCA_905221635.1 Symbiodinium sp. CCMP2456 | reverse complement strand
GAGCGAGCGAGCGAGCGAGCGAGCAGGCGCAGTTACGAGCCCTTAGGAGTAGTGGTTGTCGTTGCCATTGTGGGGCCGTGGGTTCGCGGGAAGGCAGGTTTTCACTCGGAGGAGCCTTGAAGGAGGAGGACCAGACAGGCCCTCGCCGGCATAGGCGGGAGACGGGGCAGCTCCCCGTCTCTCAATCATGCGATAAGCAAGTGCATTTGTTTTGCTTTCACGGCAAGTCCGACGGCAAGCTTGTGTTGTTACAGAGAGAGAGAGCGACAACACAGGGAAGTCTTTAAGGCTCGAGTCAACATCCTAGGCAGGGGTTTGGTTCCGGTGTGCCTGGAAGCAGGGGTTCTCGAACTGGGTTGCGCTTACAGAAAGAAAGCACACAGAGTGAGCCAGATGAACGGCAGACACAGAGCGAGAGCAGGTGCCCGGGGTGGAGAAGCTCGACTGAAACTGCCGCAGTTTTCACTTGCCCATGCTGCAAGATGCGACGTGCCGTTACCTTTCTAGACGTTTGACATTTTGCGCTGAGGAATGTCAACCTTGACGGGCTGGGCATTCAAGGTCACCACGACTACCCGAACCACATAGACATCAGCTCAGCGCAGACCGACCGTGGCTAGCTGTTAGCGGTCCTTCAGCGACGTCCGATGCATGCATGATGCAATGCCTGCTCAGGCAGACATTCTGGCGAAGCTCCGTGTAGGTGAGCGTCACCCGGAGGTGCTCTCCCAGGCGCTCATTTTTAATGCTGCGATGTCAGAGCTGGCACAGCAGGGTTCTGAAGCATGATGCATGACCGAAGGCAAAGCCAGCTGGTGCAGCAGGCGCTGGTTTTCTTTGAGGCAGCACTCCACTGTTGGACAGCGCACGAGCATGTTTCACTCCACCTGGCCACAAGTGACCCAAGAGTGGACATCGATCGATTTCATTGTTGCAGACAAGAAAGCCTAGCTGACCTAGCTTTCTCTGCTTGTCGGAGACCCTCGCGGTTGTGCCCAGCGGGCAGCGACCAGGGCAACATAGCATAGTCGCGCACAGAAGGTCTTTATGTGCCCCACGATACTCGTTACCGCGTGTAACGGTGCCGGTAGTGCATGCATGTGGCTTTAGTTCCCGAAGCAGTTGAGGGCGGAACGGACCAGTTCAGTGACAAATTAGCCGGCTGCACAGGTACGGAGGCGGGTTGGGGGTGTCAGTTTAGGATGCTGTCTTGGTTCCTGACTGTGCTGTTTCAGGGGTCGACCGAACTGTGGACTCCAGTGCGCGCTGGCGTGCGAGGGGAGCGTCCTCTCCCATTCCCTTGTCTGTGGAGTCTGTGGCGAAGAGAGAGAGAAGAGAGTACACCCCCACATCTCCCACCCGGAAGGTAGGAAGGGATCACTTACCACCACGAGATGGAAGCAGAGGATACGGCACATGGGCGGAAAGCTGACGAAGAGGCTTCTTCACTCCGGCGACAAGACCTGCGAGTGGCAACGAATGCAGACCGCACGTGGGCGACCAAAATGGAGAAAGCCATTGAAGAAGAAAGGCGTGCAACACGGGAACGGCGACCACTGAGGAAGAGAGCAGGAACCTGATATAGGCCGTGGGACGACCGACCACCGCTGCCACGGAGAAGGCCGCATGAGACAAGGGGGGACAGCCGGCGGTGGACTACGACGAGCACCCGCCGACAATAGACAGATGAACGGGAGACAGAAATCCTCCAACCCAAGCGTCTGCAGCGGCTGAACAAAAGAGGCCTGGAAAATACGGAACAAGCTGGCCTTTCGTGAACAGCGCCGACTCCGACGGCAATGTGCGCGACGAGATCGGGGAATGCGACATACCCATGGCGACTGACGGGACAGAAGCCATCAGAAGAGCAAACCGAGCTCTTAGGGTTAAAAATTAGATTGGAATGTGCGAAAGGGAACGGGATCGAGTTTCCTCAAGGAATTTGTTTGCTAGTTTTCTTATGTGGGGGATGGTACAATCAGCATGATTACCTGCACGTCATGCTACATTCTAGACGGGCCGCTGAGCCAGAGACACCTGCTGCCACTTGGGCCACCACAGCCCTTCTGAAGTCGTTTCAAGATGTTTGAAGAACCTTTTTCTAGACACTCCACTAAGTCAATTGCGGAAGCACGTTGCCGTCGCAACCTACCTCCGTCCTGTTCACAGTGTCCTTGCTTTTTGTCGAAGGGGCGACGGCATGCTCTACACGCTACACAATAAGCAACTACTGCCTTGTGGGGGATCTCATGCGGAATCGTGGCCGACATCCGTTGCGCATGGTCTTTATGTTCGCTGTTTTGCTGTTTGGCCAGACACAGGCAGCGCAGGTAGAAGCCTGGAGCAAGGCCACGCACCCGCCCTCCGCCGAACCCCGCTGATGCTGATCATGCGCGCCTGTTGGGCAACCCACTCAAAAATCGGCACAACATCGCCTCGCGCTGCCTGGGCCACTGAGGCCGCGCCGGCCCTCCTTGGGTCGTCCACGGGTGCCCCATACCGTCTAGAACGGCCAAAAAACCCGTGCGTTGTCGGGTGGGCCTTAAATGAGGTCCGTGCTGCCGGCCGGGGGAACAACACAGGTCCGATGAAGCAGGGTCGGCGGCACCGCCGGCCGCCCCGCATGCAAGCTAAGCTCGCCTGAGGCGAGGATTCACAGGGCGCATGCGCTTGGGGACCGAGCACTGCGCAATTTACGGTCCGATTACTTCGGATTCGACCCCTGCTGAATTGAACTGTCCAGCCTGATATAGGGCCGCCCGTTTCACGCCGATTGTAGCGCCGGGCGCAGGACGTTTGTGTCCTTCTTTTTGTGAGGAAGGGGGTGCGGGGGATACCCGCTCCCTGGACCTCGAGCAAGCAAGCAAGCAAGCAAGAGAGAACCTGCACAGAAAGCCATTCTAGCTGCATGGCAGTGGGCGTGTCCTCTGCAGAGGTTCGCCAGTGGTTCGCCCAAAGGGCCTTGCGCAAGAAAGAGAGAGAGCGGGGGTGAGCGCTGTACGCGCTTGCCTTTTAGACGAGAACGACCGTGAGAGGCTTGTGTCCAGGCAGTGTGTACGCCAGGTTTTGTCCGATACCCTCGGAGATGAGGTCGCAACCTGCAGACTATATGTCCCTAGCAGAAGGGAAGGTGCTGGCCTGCTCTGGGTTCTCGTGACCACTTGGTTGCAACTAATGTGTGCGCACTCAGGGCAGAGTAGAGGTCGCACACCCGGCCTCCAACCAGGCGGCGCAAGAAGAAGCGCTCAGCATCGCACCTCACTGAACAGGGCACGTGCACTGGCCGAAAGAAAGGCGGAAAAAGAGCTCGCATACGAGCGCAGGTGGGCTCCTCAAACAGCGGGAATGCACAAACAACCAATGAGGGAGGGAGCAAGTGCAGTGAATAGTGCCGCCTGTTCGTTAATTACGGCCGAGTTGTGCGTGGGGTGAGAGCTTGTGTCCATTGGCCGCAGCCTTGCGCTGACATGACAAGTGACATCTGTAGCGAAGCTTGGCAGCCCGCACCACACTTACGTGAGGGTTCTGACTTCATGCATGATTCGGTGACAACACCCTTACCCTTCAGCAGAGTCAACAGCACCAGTATCTGATGCAACCTGACACATTTCCGCCATTCATCAGGTACAAGCTCGCAAAACATACAACTATACTACTACACTATACTTCAGTTGGCCATCAGGCCATCAGATCGTTTGAAGCGAGACCCGCAGCTGACGATGGGCGATGACTGGCCCGCTCGTTACGCAGATTTCGAGGCCCGTCAGGGCAACGTACCACCAGCATTTTGGCAGAGGGATGAGGTTGGAGCAAGCTCGCAGAGGTCCCGACAACATTCACCAGCGCGGCTTGCCTCAACAAGGTGGGCTCCTTTCACTTGCAGCGACGCTCTGCCAATTCCGACTCTGACCCAGTGGGAGTCTGAAAGTTTCGTTACACGGTGCTGGCAGACCTGGCCTGAGCTTTCCATCTCCTGGCAGGCCTTGATCCAGGTCAACTTCGAGGATGCCAGGAGCCCAGTCAAAGAGAGGTGGCGACACATCTCAGCAACAAGTGTGCGCACTGCCATAATTTTGGAGATAGGGTCAACGCAAGACAACACCTGCTACAGAGGTGTCAGTGGAGGCAGACCAGTATGATCTTGTCAGCTCGTATGCGAGAGCCTCAGCAAAGACGCTCCCAAGGTTAAAGGCGACAGCTCCAAGCTCGGCAGGGGCCCGGGGCACAAACTGCAGCTTATTGGCTCAGAATTTGCGGCTTTCTCCATTCCCCACGGGATGGGTGCGGCGCACAACTGGCATGAAGCTCGCTGCCTACCGCAGGAGTTCTTGACGGCAGTGCTGTCACTGTAGTCACGTTTCCGTGCGCCAGTGCATCATTATGAAGACTCAAGAGACCAAGGCAACGTGTCATTAATCGTAATGTGCCAGTGTCTGTCGCGATTCGATCACATTGTCTATAGGTCATTTGACCTAGAACGAGCAATCGTAGCTTGCTTTTCGTTTGCCGAGGAATCCCAAGCCGTGGACGGCGGCCTTGCAGAAGCTTGCAGCGATGGGGTTTATGCAGGCCCACCGGTTCGATCTTTAAGACGTTTTCGGCTTCGCATACTTGCGGCTCAGGTTATAGCAAACATCGTCACGGATGTGTCCGCAGTGACTGCATGCGCGCTGTCGCGGGCGTGGCGCTCTTCTCTGAGCAAGCTGGCCTGCACAGCGCAGGAATTCTTGCGTAGGCATAGGCGTGGTTGACCCGCGAGTGCCCCGCGTCGGCATCTGCCAAATAGGAAGCCCGGCGATCTGGGAACAACTTCCTTCAAGAATGGATCGAACATCCCGCAGCAGCGACTTCTGTGCTGAGCAGCATTGCGAAGGCACAAGGGGGACTCATTCAGCGTACTTCCTGTCTCGGCAATCTGTCGATTGCAAAGGCTCGCATTGCCCGGGTGTGCACAGAGCTTTTACAGGCCCCTTTGTCACGTTTAAGTTCGTGCATCTGTTTCTCGTGTTTCCAGAAGGCACCCGCTGCAGATATCTCAGGTCATGAGGGAGGTGGTCCTTGAGACGAACGATTTCCACTATGGTGCAACTGCCAACGCTTTTCAGTCACCCGGCCGCGGAGGTGTCGGACATTTTCAGATCAGTCACTCAGTCAGGGCCATCTGGGAAAGCAATCGGAAGCAAGGCTGCAAGGCCGCTGGCAGTTGGCTTTGGATCTCATCCGCAGCATGGCCAGTCGGGAGGACCCTTGCTCGCAGGAATCCGTTACGATTCCGCATTCCACTACCCGGGCAAGTTGGTGGATCCTTAGTTGACACCGAGGTGAGAGCTAGCATCATCACGGTGACTTGTGCCTTTGGGCCGTGGGAAGCTTCTTCAAGCCTTCTGTCCATGGCGCTGCAGGCCGTTGAGAAAGTGGAGTCGTAGGCCGTGTACCGTATGTTGTATGATTTTGTGTCACATCCGGGATGGGGCAGAAGCATAGAATCTAGTGAAATGCAGAAGCACGATCTGCACAGGATGGCCCGAAGCCCAACGTCGTGAGCTTCACTGCCTGCATAGGCTCCTTGGAACCTGATGCTGTGACTGCATTTGCTCGGCCACTTTACCAGAGAAAAGGCAATGTTTCCGGAAATTCTCTGGCCAAGGAGAGCGATGCGACCTGGGATCGCGGCCTGTCCCTCATGATCTTGATGCGACAGCAGCGAGTCAGGCTGGGTCAGATGCATGTGAACCTGCAGCTTGTCACAATTTGTCACACCGCGTTCGCCCAGAAATAGCTCTGCAGCGAAGTGCAGTGTAGTGAGTGCGCTGTCACGACTCCGTGTTGGCTTTGAAGGCCGAACTGCGTCACAGTCAGCGCTGCCCTTGGATCAATTGGTGGCCGCTGGCGGCTGGCGCTCAGCATCCTCAGTTCAGTTTCGCAGGCGTCGCCTTGAAAGGTCTCCCCACCCGCCTGCGAAACATTTTTGGTTTCGCAAATTCAGATTCAATTGCTCCCTTGCCCTGCATTGCCCTGCAGTCTGCAGAAACCAATGTTTCAGTCCACTGGACTGTACGCATTCGGTGGAGCCCAGCACTCGGCACGCAGACCGCGATCGGGGAGCATAAATAAACGAAACATGGTTGGGGGGAGGCAAAAAATGGTTGGGGGGAGAGGTTGTTCGGAGAGTCGCGAGCTGCGGTGCACACAATTGATGTGGTGTGCGGTTGCAGCAAACTCTGCATGTGTGAATGCCGGTATGGTTTCAGTGGATCTTTACCTTTCCATGTTGCCCAGTTTCTCGGCGACATACCGTTCCATCAGCGGTCACTTGCGAAATCCTCGCGCTGCGGAAACCGCTTCTGCCCGGCAGTTGCAACTGATGCCAGAAGGTTTCACGACATGCCGCAAACTGAACAGATGTTTGAAGAGGCTGGCCTGCGTCGTGATACGGTTGGCTTGAATGCCGCGATGGGCACAACCGCCGCGGTTCTGCGACGACGGCTAGCCGAGGAGCTGTGCGACTAGACATATCTTCATATTATCTGAGCATATCTGAGCGCGGTGTACTGGCTAGGCTAGCACGAGCCACTCCCGAAGCAAAGGTGGCTGTGAAGAGATTGTCAGCTCTGGCCAATGGCTGGCCGCCAATGTGCTGCTTTGGGATCTGAGCTCTTCCGCAACGTGGCAGAGTCGATGATGATCAGCCCCTGTGCTTGGGTGTGAAACCCAATCCTAGAGTCCTCGAGAACTGACGTGCGGGAGTCATAACAACGAGCTGAAGCTGCGGGGTTCGGGGCACTGGCTGGAGATATGATCATAAAACGTGAGCGCCGAACCCGCCGGACAAGCAATGACCATCATGACCACAAGCAGACCCAGCCAAGGCCCTCTGTTCCGATGTAGTGAGTGGCTTGGTGGCAAGTCTCTGCCAGAACAATGATAACCACTACTGTTACTCGTAGTACCGTCACGGTCCAGTCTTCAGAAGGTTTCGCTAGACAAGATGGACATTCAGGAGGCTGTGTCATCTGGCCCTTGGAGCATTTCATGCTTTTGTTCCAGGCTTCAGCTCTGTCGTGGCAGCTTGCGAGCTGAAGTGGAGGATGGCTGTGGCTATTTGCGAGCCGATGTGCCTGGCAAAAGCCCAGCCGAATCTGATCACACATCGCTGCACCGTGGTTGCAACAATCTTCTCAACCTTGGTTCCACCGGTTTTCTGCCTACTGTGGCCCATTTTCAACAGTTTACTGGCGGTCTCGTGTGCTTTCGAGGCCTTCTTCGAGCACTTGAGAATGGTGCACGTTGGCAGTCGGCACTTGACCTTTTGTCTTCAATGGCAGTTCAGAGGATATCTGACAAAATCAGCCCGCAGCTGAGCTCGTATATAAAATTAGTCGACAGCACATCCAACTCTCTTTTGCCATGGTTAGGGGTTCTTGAGGTCAGCAGCGCGCTGCAGCTGCTTGTGCAAAGTCCGGTCCACTTGGAAGGGCGTTGCAGCAGATATGCGGCAGTAGTCACTCGGAGCAGATTGGAACACGATTTTCCTTTCTCTTTCATGGGCACTGCTGTGTTCACACAAAGTGCCCTGCGTCCCGCTCAAGGTCTGGCAGAAGACATACTGACACACCTCCTGGTGATCCGTGTAGCTGAGCTTCTCAGCCAGATGGAGTGCAACACATGTCTGTCCATGGTTCCCAATCACGTAGCAACCGTGAATGTGCGATTGGGAAGCGTGCCTCGTACTGGCATGCGGCTCAGAGGTTCATTCCAGCCCATCGAATCCAGCTAAGGGCTCAGCGAGAAGTACGTTGGCTGCCGCAGCTGCTGGGCGTTCTGAGGGACCTGACCCTGCCGGAAAATGGTCAAAAGAGTGGCGGAAGGTGATGGAAGTGTGTAGTTGGGCATGACAGACCCTGCGAAAGGTCTTCCAGAGACACACGGACCGATGGCTTTACAGCCGGGCACCGAGCAAGACCAAGCATGGGCTGCACAGAGTTGCACATTGAGCCAGAGTCGAACTAGCAATCCGGAGAGTTGACGCAAGCGAGGTCACGAGACGATCGGCGATAAGTGCTGGCCAGGGCTTGTATGCATCCTTGGATTTGCGGTCGAATCGCTTCAAGTTCGCATCAGTGAGCACATATCAGCGCTCTGCAGCTGCAGTCCGGCATTCAGAGCGAGCCTCGTCACGTTTGAGTGGGGCGCAGTGCCGTGGGCAGGAGTGGCCAGAAGAATTCCTCATCTGCCAGCTCCAACCTCGCCGCAGCTCAGCTGACATGGGCATGCTGCTTGCATGGAAGCCGAGTTCAGATCGGCTGTTGATGGACAGTTCCGCTATGTTACTTGTAGTTTGTATGGACCAGAATCAGAAGGCACCAGATCGCGAGAATGTACTTTGTCCGGTTGCTAGGCAGTCCGAGCGCAAGCTGGGCGCAGAATAATACGCCGTGCACCCCATAGTCCACGGGCCGCACTATCAGGTCTCTGAGTGCAAAGACTGCCACGGCTGTTTGGAGCAGACGCTGGCCTGCAATGCTCGCACATTTGTGATCGTTTTGTGCCCGGCCTGCCGAAGCACAGCGTTGGCATTGACGCGACTGGCACACAAGTCGAGGAATGCATCGCTCAGTACTGACCACTCCTCAGCCTGGGCGTTTGGTGTTTTCAACTGGCCGCGACTTACCTTGCACATTGAATTGCCATCTCCAGAAACCTTTCCAGGTATGGCAGACCGGCCCTCAGACATGTCTCTCGTGCCACAGCGGTGGCTTCACTAGTTCCGATGGCAGCATGGCTTTTCAGACTTCCTTTGTTGGCGTGAGGTCATGGGCTGGGAGGAGCGATCCCTTTGCCGCTGCTTGGCTCATGTCCAACCGACAGCGCAACAACTCACTAGTAAAGTGCTCCTGCTGCTGCTTGGCTGTTCAACTCAACGACCAAACACGGAATGACTGCTGAACTGTAAGGCACCGCTGTTCGGGTACTGCCGCATGGCTGGAAGCCGTGGGGTGCTTACAGTTCGTCCGGCACAGCCATCGTGCTTTCGAATCTTCACAGGTTCACAGCCATGTGGGGGTTTCCGAAAATAGGGGACCCTAATATAGTAATAGGACCCTTACTATAAGGACCCCAAAATAAGGTACCCCTTAGTTTCGGAAACCCCCATATGGGACTGAGTTAGCATGTGCCCTTTTGACCCGGTCACAGACGCACCGCAGAACGGTCGTAGACCCGCAGAGCCTCCGGTTTGAGGTGAGCACTGTCAGTCACTTGCGATTCAATCGATCACCTAATCATAGGACACCCCGCTTTGAAGGGTGCTTTTCGAATGATTGCATGCATCTACCCATGGGTCCCTTTTCATGACCACACTTGATATCACCTCATCAGAGTGTCGCCTTGAATCTAAGCAAGTGTGTGATGACGGTACATATATGTAATGACAGTCGACAAAGGCCCAGACACCTAGTAGCGGAGACGAGTTGATGCAGGTGTTTCTTGCCTGAGACTGCCGGAAAACGGGGCGTGTGTTCTGCAGACAATGCAGAGTAGGCGATGGGACTTTTGCTTCCGTGTTGACTTACATAGCTTATACGGAGATGCATTGCTGTGAGTGCAGAACTGCAGATCTGTGTCGGGGAAACTGGTGCACCCGAACCCACCACAGTGAGCCGAAGGTGTCCGAGTCTCGCATGGTATGCCGTGGTCTCCACTGCCAGCGGGCCTGGTTCAGTTTGGTGTGCTGTGGGGTTGTCGCTAGGCCTCATCGGCTGTTTCGTTGTTATGGTCATTGCTCTGGGATGCTCTGGGTCTACTATGAGGAAAGGCCACGGACGTTGAAAGAGAGCCAGGAGAAGAGGGATTGCTCGAGGCACAGGTGAGGGAATCATGCAACGCCTGGTCTCTGCTGCCCTGAACCCGGGCGAATCCGAAGAGAGGGCTGCCGTGCCGAGGAGCGTGCCAGAGTGATGGATCTAGGCCGGAAGCTACAGGCCAGGCCAGGAGCGTAGGTTCGCTTAGGTTCGCAAGGCAGGTCATAGAAGGCAGCGAGCCACAGCGGCCAGACTCTGCTCTCGAGGCCTGCAGGCGGCAACTGAGCGGTCGTGATCCACACCGCAGCCATTTGAGCTCAGTGCGATGTCTTCGTCTCCGTTCACATTCAGTCCTGACATGCCAGACGCGAGTGTGCTCGGGTCTGTTGGAGGAATGGGGAGTCCTTCAGAGACCCAAGTACTCAACGACTTGACAGCCAAGACGGTGAACGACATGGCCAAAGGCCATTGCGACGTGAACATGCTGAATTC
>CAJNDV010029891.1:0-33765 GCA_905221635.1 Symbiodinium sp. CCMP2456 | reverse complement strand
TACTAGCTGCCGCTGCTGCTGCCGCTGTCGCTACTACTACTACTACTACTACTACTACTACTACCACTACTACTACGACTACTACTACTACTACTACTACTACTACTACTACCACTACTACTACGACTGCTACTGCTACTGCTACTGCTACTACTGCTACTGCTGCTGCTACTACTACTACTACTACTACTACTACTACTACTACCTCTACACTACTACTACGACGACGACGACGACGACGACTACTACTACTACTACTACTCCTACTGCTACTACTACTGCTACTGCTACTGCTACTGCTACTACTACTACTACTACTACTACTACTACTCGTACTACTACCACTATTACTACTACTATAACAGGTGCGAAGTCAGTCTTAGGGCCGAAGACTCTTCATGGCTTCGACATGAGAGTCTTGCCCTGCAGGAGCTTGAGCTGGAAGCCAAGCAGGCATGGCAGTCCAGCAAGACGCAGCATTCAGTGCTTGCATGAAGGTTCGGATAGACTTCCTGGCCACTTTGCAGCTTGGGAGTCGTCGAACACACGGAGTCATATGTATATGTATATGTGTATGTATGTATGTATGTATGTATGTATGTATGTATGTATGTATGTATGTATATGTATATGTATATAGATGTACATGTATGTGTGTAAAACTTGCAAAGGCGGAGACAGATGGGATGGGCTTGGACTCATTTCGTTCATGCCTGAAGGTGGGGAAGCTGAAAACAGGGACAGCAGCTGACCAAAAGCCCATGCACAAGGGGACGCCTCAAGACCTTTTCTATGGCAGGTCTGACAGCTAGATAAGCCGGGAGTCAAAGGCGGTCACGTAGCCTTGCTAGCTGCTTTCATTTTCATCTCCGATACATGCATTCGAAGCAGAAGCCCCGTTTGGGGGAGTGGGTCGTTACACATATCGTTACTCGTAACGGGCGTCTGGCTCGCGTCGTTTCGTCCCGCTGCTCGTAGTGCACGATGCACTGCAACACAAGAATGATGGGTCCTCACTTCGAAAAATTTACAGAAGCCAAGATATTTGTCCATCATTTTTTCTGTTAAAGAGTGGAGTGTGGGGAGGCGCAAGAACCATAAAATCCCCCCCACGAAGAGCTTTGCGCATGTTCTTGCGCAGATGCCCACCGAGCTCACGAAGCTACGTGCAGAGAACACGCAGTTGATGAGCGAGCTACAGGCAAGGGGCTGAGTCACAGTGAAGAGTGGAGACATTGGGGGTGTGGAACCACTGACAGAGAGCTATGTACTCTTACTTGGACACGTAGTGTTCTGTCACAGTATATGCATATATGCAGGTACAAGCTATGGCGTTTATATGTATATATATATATATTTATGAAATCACAGCGGCACAGATGTATGAACATAGATCACCATCAGTTTTAATGTGCCTTTACAAGACAGACATCCTTATGGCATATGATATCATTACAGCTTATCTCAGATGTTGTAGCACAGGATTCTTTGCTGCTTGAATGCGATACCATTTGCCTTACAAATAGGTTCATGTGGTTTTCATGCATTTACATGTGTGTGTATATACACAGATGTGTATGTACGTATGTATGCATGCATGCATGCATGTATGTATGTATGTATGTATGTATGTATGTACGTATGTATATATATATATATATATATAGATTCCAACATCGAGAGAAGATCATGGGACTATCTTGTAGGCGGTACCCGTACCCTGACCACAATGAGGTCGACAGGAGGAATGGCGCAAAGTAAATCTATTGCGCTGAGAAGTGCTTGGGCGCAGGTATTCTACAAGGCCATGGAAAGCAAAGAGCCACAGGCGCGCAATCAAAGCAACCAGTGTCCAGTCCAGCCCTGCCTTCCTGGCAGGATGCGACGAAGCAGCGGCTCGTCCACGCCCAAATCATGGTCCCAAGGTTCGTGTCCCTCGATGAGACATTCCGACCGCCTAGGAGAAGTTCCACTCGCAGCTGGTCTTGGAGGCTGCATCCCTTCGGAATGCCCGCAGCTCAGCTTGAGGCAGCATGGCAAGAGGAGAAGGATGATGCCAGCGGCAAACAAAGCTTGGCATAACCGGGTTGGGTCAGTTTCGAAAATGCGTTGTAGGCTCCTGGTCACATGCAATCTTCAACACCAAGCTCTCCGATCCTTGCCAGTAACGTGACAAGCATTCACCATCCCCTTAGTAGACCATTACCAATGTTCGTTTTCGTCAGCATCATCATCATCAAGACCACCACGGTCATCATCATCAACAGCAGTGTGAGAAGCAACCCCCCCACCTGCATGATCACAGCCATTGTGCTCGTCTTCGTCCTTCTCCCTCCTCCCTGCTTTCTCCCGGGGTCGTCTGTTTCTTGTGCTTGTTTGGTCCCTTGGTTCGGTGTGCCAGAAGAGCAACATCTGGGGTTTTGCTTGCTCAACGACACCCGCCACTGGCAATGTTCTTTGTGACTGAGCGCATGATGGGGGTGGCTGTGCCTGAAGGGTGTGTGTGTGTGTGTACGGGGGTGGGTGGTGAGGGGGTTGATGAAAGTGTGGGTCATGTGAGGGTGTGGGCAGGTGGTGGGACAAACCCAGAACTACAAATTGCTTGCAGTGGCGAGAAACGGGCAAGAATCAGAAGACTCCGGGAACCTGCTTGGCATTTGCACAAGCCACCAATATATGATATAGGCGGTGATGATGGTGATGCAGATGGTCAATGTGACAAAGCGCCACGGTCTCGCACTCTCCTCTTCGCACTCTCCTTCAGAGAGTCTCCAGCCTGCCGTGCAAAACTCCACATCCCTTCGGAACTCGGCTTGGGCTCAGGAGGTGGCTGGCTTGAAGCGGAAGCGCTGGGTGATCCAGGCGCGGCAGAGCCGCAGTCCTAGCAAAGAGCCTTGAGTCGTAGCCGAGGCCGTCTTGGCGAATGGTGGGGAGAGCGAGGACCGTGTGATCAAGGAGGAGCTCCAGAAGCTCCGCCAGAAGAAGAGCGAGGAGCAGCCGGAGAATCCGGAGCCGAGCCCCAAAGGCTGAGCAGGCCTCCTGAGCGGCTCGAAGCTACGCCGCTAAGCGTGGAGAAGGAGACCGCCGTGGAGAAGTCCGTCGAAGGCGCCCCTTTCGGCGCTCTGCGTCCGAAGATCGGATGACGAGCGCTCGCAGCTCGCCTTCCCCGCTGCCTGCCTCAGGGATTCGAGCTCGAAAGAAAAGGCACGCGCTACAGTAGGTGCGCTTGCAGCGCAAGAGTGCGTTTGCTTGTTGCTCTTGCATGCTGCCAGACTTGTAGAGATTTTGCAGACAACTAGCCGATCGAAGTCGAGCCGAGCGTCTTCCGAGGGTGGAAGATACAGTCTCAACCGCTTGGATCGCAGTTTTCCCGCACAAAAGGTCCGTGAGGGTAGGCCTGATCCGAGCAATGAAGACAGCCATGCAGCTCTGCTTGCCGGGATGTGGTGTGGGATTCGTTGCGGCGACTAGAGCCAAGGAGATGGCCAATGAGGTGTCAGGGTCAAGGACGCCCTCCACGGTTTCCTCGGAGAGAGCCGGAGAGTCTCCTCGTGTAGAGAAGTTGGAGGAGGGACGAGGAAATATCTTTCCGGAGGCGAAACCCATGGCCACTGGGCGCAAGAGACCCTCTCATAACTCCTTCGCGGACCTTTTGGAGCAGCGCCGACAAGAAGTGCAGAGCAGTCAGCATGAGTGGTGGACTTACAAATTTGCCATTGTCGTGTCCTGGGTGGTCCTGGCCTTGTTTACTATGGCTTCTTTGTTGCTCATCGTTCTGTGGGCACGGCATGAGCACGAGGAATCCTTCGTGGTTACGTTCTTTGTCATGGCAATCGCCGCCATGGCTTATTTGGCCAAGGTCACCGGCCTCGGGGAAGCTACGATTGGTGGCAGAAAGGTACCTGTGATCCGCTACATCGACTGGATTGCGACAACTCCTCTGATGCTTTTCGAGTTATGCATGATTGGCGGCGCAGAGAAGCATACCACCATTCTTGTGATCGGCAGTGACCTGATGATGCTAGTTGGGGGCATAGTCAGCGCCATGTTGGTGCCGAAGGAGAAAACGATGCAGAAATATCTCTGGTTTTCCATCTCTGTCTTTTTCTATATGACGATGATCGCTGCCCTCGAGGTGGACGTTGCCTATGGCACTGTGCTGGATCGGCCTCCTGACGTGCAGCGCCTGTTTTCCCAACTGTCTTGGCTGACAGTCATCTCTTGGACGGGATACCCGATCGTTGTCCTCCTAGGCCAGGCTGCTTCCAGCACAGCTCGTGTAATCAGGGTGAACAGCTAAGTCGAAGTTCTGGGGACCTTGGCAGCCAAAGCCACGGAAAGGTTTCGCTAGGAAACTGCTCAAAATCTGCAGCAACAGCAACAGCCACCACCAGCCAGTAATGAAATTCCGGAGCACGAACAAGGGGTTCAATCATACGTGCCAGGCCCTAGGAGGGAGCACATACTTGATTCTCTGTGCTTGACATGACTCGACGGTACGAAAAACTAGAGTGCAACTCGAACTATGACTATGGGAGAATTGCATGAGAACTGACAAGAGCGGCTAGGGCTTTGCTGTAGTCCTTTCCCGACCCTGTGTCGTAATGGTAGACGCCTGAAGCAGTGTCACTGTGACTGTCCTTGTACAATGATTATGGCCGTGACCATCATGGTAGTCTTCACCATCATGGATCATGATTCTGCCATCGTCTTGGCATGCTGGATCATGCCAGCGAAGCACTCATTGAAACACTCATATGTAGCAAAATACACCTATAGACACACCGGCAGAATGAAAACCCTGCCTTGGTAGCGAAACGCCCCGAATGCCGAGAGAGCATTTGTACCATATACCCCAAGACACACAACCGTTGTGTTATGATAAGAGCTGATTGTAGACGCACCAGCATCACCCCCACTGTTATCGCCGTCAGCAGCTCTACATAATCATGCCCTTTCTGTCGTCGTCCGTGCACAAGGAAGTATTGCAGACCCTAAGCCCTAAACCGCCCTCTCCGTAGCAGTGCCCCTCTTCGTGGTCAGGCCGGGCTCATGCGGGCCTGATCTCCAAAGGGATGGAAGATGCGCGTTGGCAGCAAACGCGCAGAAATGACTCAAGTTTACTATTTGCAATTCTCAGGTCGGTCGAGACACTAACCCTGACCCAAAAAGCTGAAGCAGAAGCCCCAAGCCGGCCAGTATGTCACTACATTGTTCTCATGAGATCGGGCATTGTCTTGTGCGCTTCGTGCTTCAAGCTCGAATGTGACATGTAAACAAGAGCAAGTTTAAGCGACTTGGCATGTTACATGGAAGTCTTGGTTGCTGTACCGCCACAAAGCCACATCCTGCTCCATTTCGGCGTCAAGTTTGGAGGTTCGACAACGGGGTTTTAGAGGATGATCATCCCAAAACCCGGACCTCAAAAGGTCCCCCGAAGCCTTCCCAGTCTGCTTTTGTTTGGGAGACCCTGCCTGCCCAAGGCTCTTCTGTGCATCCTTGACTGCGTGTCCAAGATCGGCATGGAGTTCTTTGTGCCCGGGACAGTATCGGAGTTCGGTTGCGACCTTGTCCAGGGTCCCAAGTTTCTGCAGCTCCAGGGTGTGCCCAAACCTAAGCGCAGAAGAAGGACCCGAACAAGCCTGAAGGGCTTCACTACCTTACACGCCTGAAGCCCTGAAGCCCCGCAACAAAACCTCACACCCGTGAAGAAGCCGCGCTATAAAGCCTCCTTTGAAGATCCTTCCTTGAGCTTTCATGTTGGTTTCGGGAGTTTGAACTCCCGGGCACTCAGAGCCCCAAGCCTTCGGCCCTCGAAGGTGCTGGGATTGCGGGGGGGGGGGTTCGCCCTGGTGGAAGTTCGGGGTTTAGGGTTTAGGGTTTAGGCCTGTTTCGATGCTTGGCTGAGGTCGTGTTTACTTGCTCCGCAGCGGGCGCCCAGTGCCATGTCAAGACTGTGAAACACTAGTCACTGGACGATGGCATCTTTTTCGTGCGGAGAAGCAGGGACCAAAGAGGATCCTGCAATTGTACTGTGGGCTGCTGGCGCCTTCCACGCCCGCAGGCAGACCTTTCGGAAGGCTGCATCGTAGCACGGTATATGCGATTTTCTGAATCTGCCGCAATGAATCTGCCGCAAATGCATCTTTCCGCACATATTTTCGTGCAAAGTGCGGGTTCCGGGTAGTCTGGAGTTGAGCGGCTCGGGAAGATCGATCCAGCAAAATTCAGAATCTTCTTAGCCGAAAACTCGGGACATGCCCAGTGCACTTGGCACCTGGTTCCATTTTATCTCTGCGGCCGGCCAGACCTTGGCCAAGACCCAAAGACTCGAAGTCGAAACTCCATGGAAAAAAATTGGGAAAGAGTATCCCGGTTGTTGAAGCTCGCATGCTGCCTAATGAATGATTCCGGTTGATCGCCAAGAGTCGATTCTCTCAACGAGCCAGTCTTGCTGGGATTAGCTTTTAAGATTCAGCGAGGATTGCCATTCTTCTTTCAGGCCGGGACCTTTCAGGCCCCTCGGTAGAAAGCTTCCTGCAGCTTCGTTCCGCAGGATCGGAAGCCAGACTGTTGGGAACATTGAGAACTGGAGATGCCTAGCCATGGCCTCTTTGAGTGAAAGACCTGTAATTTTGCTTCTACCGCAAGTTGAAGCTAAAGTCATGTGTTAATTGAAGTGCAGCAGAACTATCTACACGCTGTGCTTTCGACTTTCACCAATGTTCTTCTCAAAAACTCATCGACATCGTCTCAGCAGTGATCTCGTTTTCTTGTCATCGTCGTTGTGCAGTACAACTTCCAGGGTAACCGGGTGCGGGCAGACACCATAAATCGTGAAAGCAGCACGTGATGACATCACAGTGCAGGGCTCGGCATATCGCACTCCCGCCGTCAAGACCGTCTGATCACTGGTCTGCGTGTACATCCTTTGTTGCCGAGGTTTCGATTCCGGTGGACAGCAAGCATGTTGGATGGATCTTAGACAAGGGCTGCCACACCATCACGGACCTAGTGCACGAATCGCTTTGACTTGCGTCGTGTACGTCGTATTCAATGTCGCAGTAATGTCGGCGACCTCCGAAGTTGCGGATTCGCAGTTGTACGAAGTAAAGTAAAGGCATTGGAGCCGTCAGGCATGATATCGGTTCATGATGACCTGAGGTTGCACCCTGAATGTGTTTGTGTTGACCGGCATCTCCCTCTTCTGATGCCTCCCACGCCAGGCGAGGTTGGCATCGAGAATTTCAGACATTCGCAGCGCATTTGTGTCCATCTGCTCACGCAGTCTGTAGGAAAGTTTGGCCGGCATAGGTTTCTTTGCAGTTGCAAACTGCAATGGAGTACGCAGCTGAGCCTGTTGACGATGCATGTTCGTTCATTTGCTCTGGTTGCTGCTTCTGAGGTAGATCTCCTTTTTGGTAGTTGCAGGTTAGAGCAAGAGGATTTTGACCGGCCATGTCGGAGCGAGCTGAGCGGGGCTCGAGCCCGTCTCGAAGAAACGATGGCAGCAGGACAGGTCTGGAGCATACACCGGAGAAAAGCCCGATGTCGTCTTCAAGCTCCGGAAGCTCCGGCACAAGCAATCCGTCGCCACCGCTTGGTGGCAGCAGCGGCCGCAACGTGAACGAGTTGGAGATGCAAAGGCGAGATTCAGCTGCCGCCGTCTCCAAGAAGAAAAAGAAGAAGAAAAGAAGGCACAAAAAGAAGATCAGAGCCCCTGGCTTCGACCTGACGCAATACCCTGGCGCGGAAAAGAACACCGTGATGGATTTCATGCTGTTCCGCCCTGAGTTGCGTGGGTTTACAGTTTTTTGAGTAAACCAAAATCGAGCTTTGCAACGCTGGTTCCAAGAGTCTTGATAACTTGGGTTTAGATTTCCGTTAGGAATTTGATTCCCACACTTGGGCTTCGATTTTCAGGATCTTTAACTTAGCTTCTCCTCGCCTCGGTCTCTCGTACAGTAGCTGAGAATGCCTGTATCACTGGGGTGGAGTGGGAATGGCCCGAGCACACAACTCATTACTTTGCTGTGTGATTTTGGTTGCTGGGCTTTGTTAACATCCTACAAATGGGGGTTTCCGAAAATAGGGGACCCTAATATAGTACCCCCAAATAGTAGGATCCTTTTTATAAGGACCCCCAAATAAGGTACCCTAATTTTCGGAACCTCCCAAATGTTCTCTCTTGCGGAGAATGACCGCAGAGCGCGAGAATCAAGGAAGCGAGGAAGACGGAGTTGTAGCGCCAGAAAGACAGAGAGAGTTGGAGAGCTTCCTTTCACTGTTCTGATGGGGAGAGAGAGAGAGAGAGAGAGAGAGAGAGAGAGAGAAAGAGAGAGAGCAGTTGAGACCCAAACAGCCTCATCTCGAAGGGTAGGAACGGACAGACCAGGAACGCCAGTGCGCGTGCGCGCGCAGGGGGGGCAGGGGTCTGCCTGCTCTCCTTCGTCTGTGTAGAAGAAGAAGAGAGAGCTCGAAGCGTGATGTGACCCCTAAGCAAAGCAAAGCAGAGCGTGATGTGCGCCGCACCGAGGCGAGATTTTTCAGTCAGCCGGAGCGAAGAAGGGCGAGGCTTACCTAAGGAAGGAAGTGCGAGAGAAATAGTCAGTTAAGTAAAGTTAAATCTCCGCAGACCTCGCAGACCTAGGTGAAATCACCATTCCGAGACACAATACGCATCGCTCGTAGCCAAGCACATTCACGGACTTGTATGCAGACAGAATCTGGCAACCCTCAATCGAAGCATCCCGCCTAAAACCTGCAGATCGTTTTACCCCTTTTAGTTCTGTGCCCATCTTACGATCCGTGGTGGCCCGTGAATTTTGGAACGCAGCCCCAAGGCGATTGAAGCACGCGGGAGCGGGGGAGTGCGCTCTCCACCAACTGGGCGTTTGCTTCAACACCGTGCAGATACACAACGGCATTGACCATCACAGCTGAGGGCTGGCGAGGAGTTCCGTACCGATGGAGTGGGCAGGAGTTCAGGGGCGAGGTGGAACGGAAGAAGATGCCGGCGGAGCATTCAGCATGCAGAGCGTTTTTGGCTGATTCCGAAGTTCAGCGAACGGCTGCAAACATGGATCCGCCCAACTCGAGAAAGATCTCCGCGAAGCAGAAGCGAAGGACGAATTTGTGGCACCGTGACAGGCGGCTGCGCGGAGAGACAAACACACGCGCCTGAGCCAGAGTAGCAGTCGTGAGGAATTGGCAATGGTAGCGGTAGCGGTGATACAACGCTCAACGCTCGATGCTGGATGTTGCAGCGCCAGATGGCTCAAAAGTGGGCTGTGCCTCACCGCTACCCCCCCAAACGTCCCACAGCTCTGCTCTCGTCGCCTGGACAAGTTTGTTCTGGTGTGGGCTGGTTCCAAAATCAGGATCGGGCATGCAGGGCTAAAAAAGGGAAGGTGTAAATCGTTCAGGTGTGATTGGGTGGTGCCCTTAACCATATTCAGGCTTGCGAATCTATGGTGGTGGGTTGTTTGGTGTCTCCTGCATGTCGCAGCAGCATTCTCGGACCTTCGTTGCCTTGCCGACCTCGTGCGAGTGTGCGCGTCAGACAACACGGTGCAGGGTGTTTGTATGCAATATGCAGGTCTGTTCTTGCAAACTCATCTGGAACCTGTGCGTGTCATAAGCCAATCTCTTGTAGCTCATAAAGATAAAATATATTGAGATCCTAAGCTCCTGAAGGTGGCACTCCTCAAATCCCAAATCTAATAAATATCTTGCTTCCTTCATAAAAAATAATTGAAATAAATTCATTCATAATATATTTACATCTATATATATTGGCTGCCTTCCTATTGATTTTGGAGCCCTCAACGAATTCTTCCAATAAGTATTCAAAGGCCTTGTTCTCTGCGATCTCGTGAAGGTCCTCGAGGATGGCTTTCTTTATATCTTGAAGAGGTTTCTATTCTGTAGCTCTCTTTTCTTCGTCCGCTTGCCGTATTAGGGCCGCTAGGGGTGCTCCTCGCGCTTCTGCTCCCACTCCCTCTCCTTTTTCTGGAAGTCTCCCGGCTGCCGGTTTAGGGTTTAGAGTTTAGGGTTTAGGGTAAATTATAGATTCAGTGCATCGCCGACATAGAACCATACAACGCCTGCTGACTAGTGGATACGAACCTAGCAACGGAAATATAAGAGTAGCTAGATATGAAAATACTATTATAAATTTCTAATAAAGATTTCTATTCCGGCCTCCGAAATTGGCCAATATATTTACTATTGCTCGGATCTTGAACATATTGAGAGTTGGTAGGGAAACCGCGGCACGGGCTTAATTTTAATAATTAGTGAATACATGTAGATGATTATGTCGTGGAGAAGCTTGTCTTTCCAAGGGTAAATGAGAGAGCGGGAAAAAGAGAGAGAAAGGAGGAGGGAATGGGAGATTAGAATAAAGGCCTGTTCTATGGAGAGTGGTATATCGAACTATAGCTGGTCGAAGAAATCTCAGAAGCACGAAATAAAAAGGAGAGGCATACAGAAATGCGAAATATTAGGCGGCATAAGATATAAGGCTAAGATAATAAGACGGACTAAAGCAATAATATCGTTTTGCAACAACTACAAACTATTTGGGGATTCCGAAAATAGGGGGCCCTAATATAGTACCCTAAATAAAAGGATTCTTATTATAAGGACCCCAAAATAAGGTATCCTAATATTCTGAAAGTCGCATTTGGAGTACATGTCTAATTGAGAATATACTATTATGTAGAGTCTTCGTAGGGACTTGGATAGGTATTATAAAATATTCTTTAAAATCGAAAATAAGAGATGAATTATAGATATGAATTTTATATAATTTTATTCAGAAAATTAATTAGAACTCAAAAAGAAAAAGCAATGCTTAAGATTAATTTATTTCGGAGCCTTTGAAAAATATTATATATTCTTTTAGATAAGCATTTATATGATATATATTATTATAATTTACTATAAATATATCGATATATATCGAAGATAGATTCTATATATATATATATAATCGGGTACTTGAATTATATATTAAATAAATAGAATTAGAGAATATTTTAATTTCTTATTCTTTAAGAATAGATTCTGAATTAAGCTAATTATTATTATCGATATCGAATAATATATTTATTCTCGGAATTGTCAATATAATATATATTCTCATGATAAATAAATAAATATATAGAGAATAATTATTTCTTCTTTCAAAAAAGATGTATACTCACCTTTTCCGTATGATTATATAGATTATTTCTCTATATTTATATATGATATAAATACTCTGAAAGTAATATAAATTACGATATAATCGTGCTTTTCGTTATTTGTAGGTAAATGGCGTCGATATATGTCTTCGATCTAATATGTGTCTAAAGACGGTATCGAATCTCGGTCTTAACTTATTGATAGTTTCTATATTGGAGAAGTTGAAAATATTGGAGGATGCGTTATCTTTGTTATTGTGATATTACAAACCTCGTATTTTTTGAATTTTCCAATATTTTATTATATATATTCTTTAATAATATTATTATTATCACTCTATCTTCGAATATCTATGTATGCGATATCTCTGATTACGTATTTCACGTGATATAGGGTAATATAAGGCTCTTAATATGTGGAATAAGGTTCTCTTTTAAAGGTGAATAATTAGAATAAGATTCTCGTAAAAAATGAGTAGGAGGGATTTATATTTAAAGATTAGATAAAAATTATTTCAAAAATTTAGTATAAGGGACTTATTTCAGGGCTCTATGATATAAGGACCTTTATAAGTAGAATATGGTTCTCTTATAGGGTTAGTTTAAGGAACCTATTTCAAAATTTTATGATATATTAGTTTTAATAGTTTGAATAGACTTCATTTAAAGAGTTAGTATAAAGGACCCTATATGAGGAATCTATGATATAGAGACTTTAATAGTTTGAATAGGGTTCCCTGAAATGGCTAGTATAAGGATCTATATTAGAGTTCTATGATATAGGGGTCTTAATAATTAGAATAGGATTCCGGTCAAGGATTAGTATGAGGACCTATAATAGGGATCTATGATATAGAGACCTAAATAATTAGAATAAGATTCCCATATATGGGTAATATAAGGGATCTATACTAGGGTTCAAAAAATATAGCGGCCTCAATTATAAGAGAAAAGTTCATTTAAAAGAATTAATATACGAGATCTAAGAGATTCGATGATATAGGGATTTTAATAATTAGAATAGAATTCTTTTAAAGATTTAGTATATACGATTCAATAGGATTCTATGGTATAGTGCTCTCAATAATTAGAAGAGGATTCCCTTCAAAGCTTAATATAAGGGAGCTACTTTAAGATTTTATTTAATTATTAGAAAAAGGTTCCTTGATGCTGAATATAAGAGATCAATTTTAAAGTTCTATGGTGTAAGAAATCGAATATTTAGTGCAATGAATTTATATATTAAGATTCTATAATATAATATTGCTATTAGTTTTACTAACTTAAAAAAGGTTCTTTTAACGAGCTTAATATAAAGATTTTATATTAAGAGTCTATGGTTTAAATAAAATTTTTGCTTCGGGACTCCATGGATCTACCCGGGGGGTTTAAATAAAATTCCTTGAAAGGATTTATTTAATAATTTAATAGATAAATTCTATAATGGAGGCTTTAATAATTTCAATAAGGTGCCCTTAAATATTCAGAATTCATAATACTAAAAAAATCTAAAAACCCAAACATCTCTAACAAGATCGATTCAAAATATCTCTAGCAGGGCCGGAACAAACACCTTAAAGATTTATAATTTTCTAAATATTACAGTATTTCGTGAATTTTAAAGTTTTAAGCATTTCAATATTTTCTAAAGTTCCATCCATGAAATACTATTATATTTTAAAGCTATTATATAAAGATTTAAATATGAAAATACCTGTGGCCTTAATTTCACTAAATACTATAATACCCAAAAAATTCAAACTTCCCTCCATCCAAAAAAATTCACGAAATACTATAATACTCACCAAATTTTCGTGAATCTAGTAAATAATATTTTATTTTTATTAATGTATAGATAAAATAAAAATTAAAATCAATGTCTATGAATTTCGAGAAATTTAGAGCCAACTACAATATATAAAATCAGAGAAATTATTTTCAAATATAAAATTAAATTTTAAAATATATAAAAAAATATCAGTAATTCCACCAGAAACAAATTATAGAAAATATTAATCTTACCAATATTTTATCAAATCCCATAAATTTAAATATTCTGCGGGAGCCGCAGCCATAGTTTCCAGAATCATAGCAATTGTTAGAAGTATTAGTAAACCCCACATGTATCTATAGAGAATCATAGAATATGTTTGTTTTAGCAATATTTTCAACAATTTCTCCATTTCATTTTGGAGAAAACTCGGGGGTCAAAACCTTAGTAACCCCTAAACTTAGAAACATCCGATCAACCCTGAGACACGAACACATATTCGGGACAAAGCGACTGACTTGAATAGGAGACAACCTGGGCACCGGGGGGGGAAGGGTACCATATATGTACGTACTAAACCATCTCTACTGACTCTTCGCGCCGCTCATGCATTCCTTTATTGCTCATCTATCCCTCCTACCCTGGAGACCTTCTCAATGCTAGGCTCTTTTTGTATTTTTGTTGCCCTGCCCCCCCCTCAGTTGTCTTTACCCCTCTTTCGTCCTCTGATCCTGCTTGTCCATGTACCCGTCATTGCCTCCGGTTCCCGCTGCTGCACAACACGTCTTGCCTGCGCCTATTACTGGCCACCGTCTTCGAACTCCAGCAGTGATGCCTACGGAGCCGCCCAAACAACCGCGAGGAGATATAAAGGGCTACAGCAACCTCCTAAGCCTCTGCAGCAGCACCTGTCACTAGCCTCCAGCCACCCCACCACCCACCAGCGGCAGCAAAAGCAGCAGCAGCAGCATAGCGGCCACAGCAGCAGAAGCAATAGCACCAACAGCACCAACTCAACAACAGTAACAACAGCAACATCCGAAACAGCGCCGCAGCAGCAGCAGCAGCAGCCGCAGCCCGAATACCAACACCAGCAACATCAGCAACATCAGCAACAGCAGGCGACAGGGACAGCGACAACGACGAACAGGCCCACGACCACGACAACAACAAAGACATCGACGGCGACGGGGACAGCGACAACGACAACAACAACAACAACAACCACAAGAACAACCACCTCCACGACACCACCATCACCACCATCACCACCACCACCACCATCACCACCAACAACAACAACCACCACAACCACAGCCACGACACGACAACACCGACGACAACGACAACCGCTTCAACCACAATCAAAACCACAACAGCGACATGCGCGTGGGACATTATACAAAAGAACTCTTGCTCGCGCCTGCGAGGTCTTTACCGAGGTCTAGGCTCCAGAGTAGTGCTTGTATCCAAAACTTCTGTGATCCGTTGCAACAGCGTTTGGTACTCTGCTTTTCTGAAGCGCTGCAGGTCTGTTTGCGAAACAGAAGGTCGCCGACAGTCAGCTCGTGCATACATCTTGTAGCGGGAAGCTCCAATGATATGATCCCTGCCTGGGAGCACCTGAGTTTTACATGGATTCCTGAAGCGGGTGCCATCGGGTGCCCCGTGCCCGTCTGAGGTCAACTTCAGCAAACCGCATCGGAAACCTGCTGTGGAGGAATGTAAGCTGCCACGGAACTTACTGACAGTGCTGGGTACATGCAACCTAGCCAGCTGCCTTAGGCGACAGTGCTCTCTGCCACCCAACTGTGAGCAAAAGGAGTAAAGTGAAACTGACAAGCAAGCCGACTGAAGTTTGCAGTCATTGTAACAAGGCCTTCAGGATAGAAGCGAATCTCTGCTACGTTCGGGTTGCGTGAATAAGTGGCCCCAGCGTACAGAAGCACCCTTCGACAACAAAATGATTCACTGGGCAGTGCGGCATGGTCACAGCTGTCTGTAATTAGCTGCTGCTCTGCCTCCTGCATACACAATCTGACTGAGAAGAGTCGGCTTGGTCGCGAAGGTCATGCACAAATTCATGTTCAAGCAGCTGCTAACGAGCCTCATGTGCAAATCGGGCTGAGTCAAGTTTGTGACTGGGCATAGACGCATCCGTACGTTAATGTCGTGATGAGGACACATAAGTCAAGTGGTCTCGGTGGTAGCAGATACATACACTGGAGGCGCTGGTGATCGTCTGAGGCCAGGCCATAACCGTCTCGTTTCATGCTAAGCAATGGCGTCATTTTAGCCTGTTGATCTTATAGGATGAAACTAGCATGTATGAAAGTCGTGTAGATTGTTAAACCTCATGAAGGAGCGTTCAATTCACATCTCCAAGTTACTGGCGACTGAGGTTCTTCTTGGTGGGGTGGGTCAGCCCTGAAACCAAGGTTTCATTGGGCTTGCGAACTTTTCGAGGAACCTCCATTCTCAAACCCCCAAAAACTCTGAGGGCATTTCCCTTTCAGCACGGACTGAGGTGCCGGCCAGCGCCCATGCAACCCTTACCCCTAAGTCCCTAAATCTCGAATTCTTTAGACCTACGAACTTGAAGCAAGAATTTGAGCCCCAGGACCTTTTCACCACAAGCTCTAGCAAAGTGGCCGCCCAGATTGAATCCTGACACACACCACTATTGCTCGGCAAGGTGCCTGTGTCCAGCCACCAGCTGTCACCGCCATGGCTGGTGCGCGGGGCTTTACCTGAGGTGCGCAAGAGGCTTCGGCTTTCCGCCGTTGAACCTGAGCCTAGGACCCACCCTAGTTGTCCTTGAACCAAGCTACCGTAGTTTGTCTCACAAGACTTGACCCAGTGAAAGCCGGATTAAGCGACGGCATCTTGTTTTTGGCACCCGCCCCGTCCGTTCTAGTGGAACTGTGAGAAAAGCTCACGGACCACAATACGATCGCGAGGGGGTAGATGCAATTTCTGTTCGCGCCGATCCGTCCACGATGCTGCAAGATCGATTTCAGCGTGTCGGTTGAAGATGCAAGTCTACTCACACAACGCATCTAATTCTACTGTGCCAGCCAGACCCTGCGACTTAAGACTTAAGCTCCGAAGTCCAAAGTCAGCATGACCCATGTCTCAGGCCATTGCTATGGACGGCAGGGCCGGGGTCGATGCAAACTGGCTCCTCCAGGATAGGCTTCGCGACTACCCAGGGAGATTTGCGGCTGTCATCACATACCACTGCGATTGCCTCATGCCAGAAACCTTACTGATTGACAGTTGCTACCAATGGCACTAACGAGTCCAAGCCGAGTTACGTTGGCGTTCGAGGCTCGGGCAAACGTTCAAGCGACTGCACAACTGTACTACTACTACTACTACTACTACTACTACTAACTACTAACTACTAACTACTAACTACTAACTACTAACTACTAACTACTAACTACTAACTACTAACTACCAACTACCAACTACTAACTACTAACTACTAACTACTAACTACTAACTGCTAACTACTAACTACTAACTACTAACTACTAACTACTAACTACTAACTACCAACTACCAACTACCAACTACCAACTACCAACTACTAACTACTAACTACTAACTACTAACTACTAACTACTAAGTACTAACTACTAACTACTACTACTACTACTACTACTACTACTGCTACTACTACTACTACTACTACTACTACTACTTCTGCTACACCGACGACAACAGCGACGAGCACGAGGAGACGGACGGGCGACGAGCATTGCAACGTCTACTGACAAAATGGCATTTCTGAGTGCTCTGTATAAATAATTCCCTTACAAGCGTTTTTGTCTCATAGGCGGCACTTCCAAGAACACCAACCCAATCCACATGCAATTCACATGTGCCACGCTTTCCCCTCGTCCTGTCGCAATAACGGGAATGTCCGACATGTCCGGTAGTATCAATTAGTTAGCAGTGCTGTGGATGCTGTTAATGCCACAGTTGCCAGTAGGTTATGGACAAAAATGACTCCGAATGTTGTGACAACTGCTGCTCTGCAGCAGCAACAACAAGGCTCACTTTTTAGTTCGAACATCCCCAACCTGCAGATCAGAGCTTGTGGGCCGACCTGCCCCCTCCTCCCCGTAATCTGTGCCCCTACCATAACAGTCTTGGGTTCCTACATGATACAGGGGCCGTCATCTTACTTTGGCGCAACTTTCGGGCTACCCCGGGTTGGGGCTTGTGCTACCCTCCCAGTTGATGAGTTGTGTGGTGAGTCTTCCGTAATCGTGTGGATCGCAACCAAGCAGGTAGGGGTTCCGAAGGACCCGGCTGAAAGGCATAGGCACAAGAGCTTTCTTTTGAACGTCATAGCAGCCAGGATCATTGAGAGCATTGTTGCTCAGACTTAGGAGTTCAATTTAGGCACTATGCTGCTTCCAGCTGTTGGTGTTTATCGGCTTTTGGGAAACTGAATTGTTCAGATGTGCTCCTTCCCTGTTTACACAATGAATGGAGGCTGGGGAGGGGAATGGCATTTGCAAAACCATCGAGGTGAGGTATAAACGTTGGGGTGCCAAATTGCATGTGCCAGTAGTCTTCTATACTATACCATTGCCAATAGCACCCGCCCCACTTACAATGTAGTATACTTCACTAGAAAAACAGTAGCAGGTGGCTGGCATGGTATACCATACTACTACTCTTGTTGAGCATGCGGGCGCCCACGGATTCTCACGGACAAATTTTTAGGGTTGGCCACTCAATTCTGTGTTGTTGGGTGGGTGCCGGTGTCGGGGCGAGGAGTAGAGTAGACCGGAGAAGAGCTGAGTCTGAACCTCTAACAACTCCACATCGAGGGTGGTACAGGCTTGCTTGAGCTGGCACTGGCAGTGGTACCGGTGCCAGTCGCAGTGGCAGCTGCATTGGCCGTGGTAGAGCCGTGTGCGTGAGCAATTCTGGCAAACTCAAGATGCCGAGGAAGACGACACCATGGGACAGTGTAGATCGGAGCAGCAGTCTAAGACTTCCTCCGCCTGGGCGAGATGGGCGCCTGAGAACATTTTGTGGGAACAGGACGTGAAACGTTATCACGGTTCCGACGCGGATGCTCTGCGGCTAGCCCCCCTCCCCACCGCCCCCTCCCCCGCAACCCCGACTACTACTTCTGTTACGACGACGACGACTGCTACTACTACAACAACAACAACAACTACTACTACTACTACTACTACTACTACTACTATTACCACCACTTCTTCTAATAATTCTGCTGCTGCGGTGAACCATGAGCCAGCGACTTATAATAATAATCGAACCCGGACAGCTGACAACAACAGCGCATCCAGAGAGCCTTCGCTCCCTCTCCGGCGAGAACGGCCTGCATGAGCAGAGGTTGATCGATTTGGGGAGCCGAGGCCCCAATGTAGGGACTAAGGGGTGCGGAAACCGCCATGGCAATACACATCGACAAGTGCTGAAAGTGCATGTCGGTACAAGGGCCGGAACGAAAGGTGTCAGTTCGCAGAAGCAACACTTCGAGCCTCTTCAGATGTGTAGGGGCATGGGCGACTTGCACCGCCCCAATCCGTCACGAAAGTTACCAGTACCAATAAAGATGAATTATGGTACAGTAGCCTCCGGTAGAGACAACAACTCAGCATATCCCTCAAATGTAGATGTTGCGATAATGCTCTCGGCATCGACCGTATGAAAGACAAGCGATCCACTGGTCAAGCCTCATTGTGAACCCCCAAACTAACAAGTGAAACCCGCAGCCTCCAAAGCCCCGAAGCTGCAAGCCTGAGCTGTATCCTCCAATCAGTCTCGGCTCGGAAGTCGGCCGCCTACCAGGAGTCAAGCACTTACGCTCTCACCACCCGGTCCAGCCAGGTCAAGCAAGCATCTGGAGTTGGGGATTCACGGGCCCTCTCCCCAGTGCGAACCGGTCTAGGTCATTGGTCTTGTTAGCACATCGGCTTGATCTTTGGGGTTGCAGAGTCAAACTGCAAACTCATGCCCGGGCTCGGCTGAACTTCTACCAATTCCTCCTAGCGAGGCCTGCGCTGCTTTGGGCTTTGTGCTCCAAGCTTCCCATTAGCCCCTCGGACTTCTGCCATCAGCAGACAAGAAGTTGGGCCCGGCGACTCGTGGAAGAGTTTCAGGGCTCAGGACTTCGGCTTGAAACCCCTTTTCAAACCTCCGAAAAGCCTCGAATTCGAACGCGGAAAACTCGAAACACCGCAGCTCCAACCAGCGAACCCCTCGAGGCCTGAGCCCAGCCGCAAGCGGCCTGAAGCCTACACCCTGAAAGCCAGGACAGGTTCTCAAAAGCATCCAAAGACACGCCACCCAGAAAATGAACCCTATCTCTTGGGAATGGTGCCCGTCTTGGGATGTTCAACTCCTCATACCGCCGGTTCAGCAGCAGCCTTTTGAGGCTTCAGGGTTCTGCTACTCTGCTATGAGGTTGTTCGGATTAGAAGGGGGTTTCAGACAATTTCGAGGTTCGAGGGTTCGTTGAAGCTCCGAAACTCCGCGTGCACGTGCTGATGCGCCTGCACTCAAGACACACCGAAAGCAAAACCATCTTGATCATGCGTGTATGTACCTGCCTACCTATCGGCGAGCACCTACCTAGCTACATGTTGGTGTATACAAACACATTGAAATTGCTTGCATTTGCTTTTGCGTACGGCGTGGCTTGGGTAGCTTTGAGATATGGGTATCTTGAACCGAGGTCCGGGCTGCTGGCATTCAGTATTCAAGACTGCGAAACTTTGAAAACGACCAGTCTCTCCGCGGGCCCGTGTAAGGGTCTGTGGGTTTTTGAGTTCCGCCACACGGTGTCTGAAGTCTAGCTGGTGTAGCTTAGGATCCTTCGGAAGGGCAAGCTGTTCGGCAATCGGATCGGAGGTCTAAGACAGCACCAAGGCAATCGCGAAACGCTCAACCCCCCAGCTCCACACAAACACCAACCCTAACCGCTTCACCCCAAGCTCCGAACACGCAAACCCCAAAGCTCGAAACTGCTTATTTTGCAATCTGATCCCGAAAATCCTAGCTAAGCTCATGGTCTGAGATCCCGGCTTCGATGCCTCCAAAGGAGGCCCTTGTGTTGGCTTCTGACAACCCAGCGCAAACCGGTACTGTTCTCTAGCTGGACGTGGCAAATTTGTTGCTGTAGCTAATGACAGGCTGATATTACAGTGTCATTACCGGTAACCTTAATCAGCTCAGCCCGTATCACGGGCTGCGAGATGACGTTTTCCTTCCGGTGCAGAGGCCTGTGCATAAGACCTCCGCCTTCCGCTAGCCAGATTGTGCCAGTATTGTTTCTGGGCTACGGTTGCGACGTTCTGGATTCTCAAGTAGCCATCGACGGCTTCCACACACTATACCCAGTTTACGTGCCTGGTATCATTCGCAGTCATTCCTGTGAGATAACTTCTCAAGCTTTGCTTCCTCTGTGCTTTCCAAGTGGCGAGTGCAGAAGTCACCTTATTTTGGACTTCGAACTTCGGACATGCAGAATCCCACGATTCTGGTTCAGAAGTCGAGATGTGGAGACCTGTGCGTCTAAACCGTAACTTGCACCCCCAATGTTGTCTGTACAAACAATCCCAAACAGGAAAAGTAAAGCACGCTCTTTGACGAAGGGCGGAAGCCAGGCGAGAAACAGTTCAGCATCTTGGAACCTTAATTTTTGGTCTTCGTGCTCCCACCCCCCCAACCCTGCTACGAGAGATCCAAGTAGCTGGTGTGCGTGCCCACCCTGGAGAGGCTTGTTGCCTGCATCAGTCAGTTCGTGAACCGAGCTTCGGGGCAAAGCGTGAGATCAAAACGCGTGGATTTGTGGAAGTGGAGAGGGTGCAGGATTGCTGACGGAACGGCCAAACACGGAATCAAGCTCCCCCCATGGCAGTTGAGAGGCTCGTCTTCGGACTGGCTTCGGGCCTTTCAGAAGACCCGTTTTGGGGGGCAAGATCGACGACGGCTGGACCGTGCTTTTGCCACACCCACTTCCACGCGCCAAAGCCTGCACCACTCGCTGCTTTGACCGCCACGAACTCACGAGTGCCCCGTGCAGACTGCGCAGGTCTTGCTGCCATCTTGTCTCAAACATATATCATGGTATACTTGTATGTAACAGAATCCGCCTACCCTGATGCAGAAATGAAAACTTGGAGTAGTATTTGCTGGAAAAAGATCTCAGCACCTGCACCGGTGCAACCCCTTGCTCTGAGAGCCTGTCCCTCAGGTTTAGAAAGCTTTCCAGCAAGGAGCACCCGAGCGTTCGAGCTGTGAAACGGACCCTCCGGCACCAGCCCTGGCTGCTGCGCTTTCCTAGAAGTCTGGTAAAGGCGAGAGCCTGCTAATCCACCAGAAATGCTCTTGGACGCTTGGCCTGTACCTCGTTCAGAGATTTTTGAGAGCTGGGTGTGTTGAAAGACCAAGGTTTTCTGTCGCTCGGTGCAAGGGCGGCTCAGGACGGCAGTAGCACGGTCGATTGCGCATCCGCACGAAGCTGTCACTTCTCACCAGTTCTATTAATAAAGCCTCGCTTGCAAATATTGCCTTGGCAACTTACGAGAACAAGGACAAGTGTGGATGCACGGGCTTCGGGCAAATTTGCGAACTCACGGAAGGTCTCCGCTGTCACGCCTCGGCTGCTGAGTTTGCCGGACTTGCTTGTAAGGGCCTCTGCCCGCTATTATTGCTTCTGCTGGTCTCTGCAACCACTTCTTGGGTTTGGTTTGCTAGTAACTTTCAATAACATTCAACAACTAAGTTCCCACATGCACACTACAAAAGTAGAGGGGTCCCGGTTGAGTGGGGGGTTCGACTCAGTTTCACTGTTTAGGATTGTGATCGTGTCGTGGTTTCCCTGCCTTTCGGCTATCAGTAGTTACTTTGTAGTTCAACGTGCTCATTTCTTGCTCTGAGCCATCTATGCCTAAAGCTCATTCTCCTCCCTCCTCCCACCTCGCGTCCTTCACGTAGAAAAATCTCCGTCCCTAACTCTGAATAAACTTGGCCCGGCGTCCGTGCGCTGCACCAGGTGCACCTTGGACAATATTGGAGGCTTCTGCAAGAGGTGCTGCTGTGAAGCCAAGCGATTCGTCTTCTCATGGCCACTTATGTCAAACATGCGAGCTCATGTGGATTCTCTTTCAGCCACTGCCCAGCTGCAACTCCCACCCTGTGGCCTGCAAGCCGAAGTATCTTAACAACCTTGACGACATGTCCGGCCAATGGTAGCTGAAGCTCCCCGATCTCGGAGGTGAGGACATCCCCCAGCTCTCCGATGCCGAGCCTGGGATTTTAGGTTTGGGCGTGGTGTTTTCCAGTTTACCATAATGCACAGCCTTTTTCTGGTTAAGCTCGGCTCATGGTAGGCTAGCATTCTGCCGGTAGCCGTAATTCCCTCGGGCACCAACTCAATCCTCTTTTCAATATGAAGAGTTGATGTTGAAAGGGATGTCTCCTACATCGCTACCAGTAGCAAAATGCCCACCTGTTTAGCTAGTACTTATATTACGCATCTGAGTCTGAGTTAGAGTTCCATATTTTCGGAACTCGGGCATGACAGCTGGCTCGATATGAAGGCTTTCTCTCTCGGCGGACAAAACGAAAGCCTAAACATCCAAAGCCGGGATGGGAGGCAACATAGCGAGCTTGAATCGAATTGGTTCAGAACTCCTCAAAAAGGTTCAACCCCCAGACTGCAGTTGCCTCAAAAGCCGGCAGCGAAGGCTCTAGCATTTCTTAGTCAACCGAACTCCTTAAGGCACCTGAACAGTTTACGCTGCAGGGATGAAGCGGGTTCCTCAAAACAGCGTGTTGGATCCCGAAGCTCCAACATACTTGCAACAGGACCCCCGAATATTGAGCCCAACTGGCCGGATGCTAGTCATGAAGACTCCTAACATCGCGGACGCCCAAGCCGCAAATCCGAACATGCTCCGCAGCGCTGAACCCCGAAGTCCAAACTACACACCGCCAACCCTAATGGTCGAAGGGCCTGAACCGATAGAATTATTCAGAACCCTACTCCGAAACCCAAAATCCCTTATCAGCATTGCTTAATACTTATTTCTTCCTTCTATAGTCCTTAAAAGGTAAGAAGACTGTTCATCTTTGCTTTGAGGGGCTCCACGGCCGCCTTCAACACGCTGCTGGGAAGCGGCAGCTTCGGAGACGCCTGCGATGGCAGCGGCAGCTAAGGGCCTTCGGGTGATAGGGGGGGCCTGGCTTCGTCGCACCAATGGGGTCTTGGTGTTTCCTCTGAAAGAGTTCGGGCTTTCGGGAATTTTTGTGGGATTGCTGCGCTACGCTCTCACAACTCGGACATGCCAGGCAAGGTCTCTCGAGGGGCTCGGGTCTCAGCACTCAGGAGTTTGGGGCATCTAATTGACGGCCTGTACTGTTTGGGCTGTACATTCACTACTGTCACTACTGGGCATGCAACAAGCACTTAAAATCACTTGAGGGGACAGCTGTCCCCCATCTCTGTGAGCGCAATTGGAGAGGCTCAAGGCACATAAGAAACCCTTCATCTCTTTGGTAGATGGCGAAAACATCCTTGACAATAGCCCGAGACTCCACGCCCAAAGTCAAGGGCCATGATTGGTTGCTCAGCTTCTACCAACTTCAGGATGCCAAAACCTCGAAACTTCAACAAACATAGAAAGCTGGCCCAGCCTTGTCTTTCTCTTGCTTTTGCTTCCTGACTGTGGGGCCAGCTTGAAGTTTTTGCGCGGGTTCCCCGGTTGCTGTTTTTCGAGGGCTCAGGATTGTGTATAGGTAGAGAGCCCCGCATCACAATTTTTATCCTCATCTTGTCATGATCATAACCACCTGTTCAAGATTGGGAAGACAAGCAAAGCCTATTTTTGTTTCAGGCATTTCGTTGGTGTGGCGCTTCATCATTACTGTCATGAGAACAAGAAGTCGTGGTCGCGATCCTCATACCAGCTCGTACTTCTGTCCAAAGCTACGCAGGAAGAGTTCGGCTCCCTTATTGGGGACTACGTAATGGCTCTCTCTCCTTGGAGACGAGTGTAAGGTTTTGTTAGTCTCCTGCGCTGCAGGGTTCAAGCCTTGCAGGCAGCACCGACTGCGGCTGGTACCCCGCAGTTGGGCCGATTCCCCAGAAACCTTGCAGCCTTGAATCGAAAACAGGCTACAAAAGGCCCTAGACAATAAAAGGGTCCCTAAACCCGTTTTGCATCAGGACTTGTGCAATCGCCTGAACACTGTTAGGGACCCTTAACCCTAAACCCTATACGAAAAGTCCTGAAGACACTTGTCAGTCCCAGGCACTGGGCTTCCGGATCCGGGCGGTCGACCCAACCGAGGTCTCCGGCCATTTGCCCGCCTTTCAAAGCAGACCTCGGCTCCCAGGCGAGATCTAGGGTTTTGGGGTTTAGGGTTGGTGACGTTGGGAATGAAATCGCTTCAAGGAGAGGTGCTGGGAAACTAAGGAAGTCGGGTGTGTTCATCCCAACTCGAAGACGACGACTATGACTTTTTTACGAAACAGAGTAACGAGTCAGAGTAGAGACCGAAGAAATGGGTTCCATTACATGGCGGGACACCGCGGCAGTTAAGAGCTCCAGGTACTGTGTAACGGTTGAAACTCTGGGTGATGAGGCTTTCGACGCACTGCTTGGAGTCTTCCAGCTGCGCTTCCAGGATCCTCTCGTAGTGATTTGACAGTGGAGGGACTTGCCTCAAAAGCCCCCGATCCTAAGACCCTTCCGGCTGGAACCGCCCTGCCAGGTGCCGCACGCGCACTCGGAGACTGACCTGTTGGCCGAGCACTCAACATGCGTTCAGGGGTGAATTCTTGGAAGTCTTGCAGTTTAGTGACGGGGCAAAGAGGGGGTAACCGCCACACACATGCCCTCCGCGCCTGCAGACACTAGGGAAGCTCGCACAAGCGTCGGCCATGAAGTCGTCCGCAAGCCTTCGGTCGGGATTGCAGAACCCTTGATCAACGACGGCCTCTGAATTTACGGTTTTCTTGGATCCTACTCACACTGGCAAGAAATTGCGGAACCTTGGAATCCGCGCCTTTTGGATTCCGAATCTCGGGTCTCACACGTCGGCCCCAAAACTTGACTCAAAGCATCAGTTTCGTAGAGTGACACCAGGAGTCGCCAAAATAGGGAACCCCCCAGTGTTAAGAGCTCGAAACTACTACAGATACTGGAAATCAAGGAACAGGTAGAAACATCAAGAACAAACGACAAAAAACGACCAAACCACAACCAGCCAAACTCTAGAAAGGGGGGCCCACAGAAGTCCAGCAAAACCCTATCAGGGCTTGTGCGAAACATGAAAGCAAGCAATATCACCCAGCACATGGCAGAGCAAGAGAAGGGGAGACGAGCAAGTCAAAGAATTACAGTAACCCCGCACGATTCAACCTCGCCCTGCCCCCTGGTGGGACAGCTGAGGAGGCCACACCCCCTAGAGGGTTTATGGGACCTTGCTTACTTACTTACTTACTTACTAACTAACTGACTAACTTACTTACTTACCTACCTAATACTACTAGTACCACCACCACCACCACTACGCTTTACTACTCACTGCTTACTACTTGCTACTGCTTACTTAATACTACCACATACTACCACTTCTCAGCACGGGCTTTGTTTGTATGCCGGCAAGCTGGCCTCTCAAGATCTTCATGATACACCAGCAAACTTGAAACTAACTCTTGTCAAGAAAAGAAACTATGTACTTGCTACAGTCCACCATAGGGCTGATTCTGCACTTGGGCCATCTTCTCCCGTCTGCCCTGTTGTCTAGCAGCAACTTGTCCCGGCAGCATTGATCCATCAGCTGCTGCAATACTTCAGACTACCACTACTACTAAGTACTCCTACTACCTACACTACTACCTACTTACTACTACTACCTACTTACTACTACTACTACTACTACTACCTACCTACGTACTACTACTACTACTGCTGCTGCTGCTGCTGCTGCTGCTGCTGCTCCTGCTCCTGCTCCTGCTCCTGCTCCTGCTACTGCTACTGCTACTGCTACTACTACTGCTGTAGGCATTTATGCAAATGTGGCATTTTGTGTTTGTGTTTATGTTCTTTGTTTATTGTTATTCTTCGTGTTTTGATTCTTTATTGTTGTTCTGTTGTTTTTTGGCGACAGGCCGGATTTGTTTTTTGGTTTCTAAATCTTTTGATACATCCCAAAAACTGCTGATTCGTTCTCTTAACCCCAGTGCGAAAAAGCGGAGCTGCAAAACTCGAAGAGAAGAAGAGAAAGCCGCGGGCTTCAGCATCTGCTGCTCGGCATCCTCCCGACTCCGTGTCACGGCCTTGTGGCCTGAGACGAAGCACCGCAACTCGGTTTCACTTGCGCTGAGCAGCAGAAGGCCGAAGTTCTTAGAAACTCGCCCTTGGGGTGTGCACCCTGCAGTTGTAGAAAGGTCATACGAATCCGCAACGAACCATGCTGCTTGTTCTGAAGGCCTTGGGTTGTAAGCTCCATCCGAAACCCGAGGCCTTTCCTGGGAGGATCCAAGGACCGCTATAGTTATTCTGCCCGTGATGCTGGTGGCAAAACCTACGACTACAAAGGATGATGACTCCTCTCTTTGTAACGGGGCCAGTGCTAGCATGCACAGTTTTAAAAGCAGTGCTCCTACGATAGCGTTTTCCCGGCTAATTACAAGTAGCAGCTCTGCCAGTTATACTGTGATAGTGGCAACGCTCACTGCAACACCAGAACTGCCACTTCCTCAACCAGAAACGCGCGAATCACTGCACAACCCAACGCGAGCCTGAAGCCTGATGACACGACATGACATGACGCGCCGCTAACCTTATAGAACATTCAGCGAAATCTTTGGAGATCCCAGCAACGTACCGGATCCTTCGCCTCCTTAGACCCGGCATAGCGGAGGAGAACCTGCCGGGTCAGGAGCTCTTGGGCTGTACAGAAGGGTTTGGATAATATTCTACTACCACTGCTATTCCTGCTACAACTCCTACTGCTACTGCTACTGCTGCTACTGCTGCTGCGACTGCAAGTGCAACTGCAACATAACATACACATAAAGAGACACACACGCACACATCCATGCTGTGTGTATATATATATATACACACATACATACAGATAGTCGAACATTTTCATTTCTTAAGAAACCCACGGAATAGTATCAGTGACTGTGCAAGGCCCCTACAATCGACGAACTCTTTCGGTCGAGGGTGCTGGCCGCGGCCGCAGTTCGCGAAAGCCACGTTGGGCGGTTCTTCTCTCGCCAGATACAACATCAAGATCGAGTTTTCGACTATGCTAATCGTTGTAGTGACATACTGAAACAGCAACCTGTCCCCCATGAAGTCTAAGCAGGCTCCCATGCATCCAAGGGAGAATACTGATTCTGAACGTGTGTCGGAGTGGAGACGAACCCTGAGGATCCCGAGACGTTATAAAACAAGGAGATCACAAGGGAGCACAAGCCCAACCCTGTGACGGCCATGGGAACCTGGCGTAGCCGGACTTTGCTAGGCCTGGGAACAGCTCGGCGCATATTGGGACGTCGTTTACGGCATAGGCCGTGCCGTACCAGTGCTGCTCTACTCCTACTAATACTGCTGCTGCTACTTCTCCTGCTACTGCTACTACTACACCACTACTACTACTACTACTACTACTACTACTACTACCACTCCTACTACACGACCACCAACTACGACTATCAATACCACCACCACCACCACCACCACCTCACTACCACCACGCGACCCCTACCACTACCAGAATTCGACTTTGATAGTGACTACGACGATGACGACGACAACTACTGTTACGACGATCACAGCTACTACCACCGCTACCACTACTACGGCGACTGCGAAGAGTACGACGACGACGGCCACTACTGCGGACCACCACTACCGCTTCCAAAACCACTGCCACGACTGGTACTACCAACACCACTTACTGCACTACTCCTCCCGCTGCTGCTGCTGCTGCTCCTGCTACGACGACGACTAACCACTATTCCTCCTGCTGTGGCTGTTGCTGCTGCTGCGGCTACTGCTACTACTGCCGCTACCACTACGCCTACGCTACTACTAACTACTAGTACTTCTACTTTTACTGCTTCGTTCAGACTCGTTGGCTCGCGGAGTCATAGAGGTGTCAGGTTCTGCAGTGCAAGGAGCAGTTAGCAGTTAGTAGTAGTAGTAGTAGTAGTAGTAGTAGTAGTAGTAGCAGCAGTAGTAGCAGTAGTAATAGTAGCAGTAGTAGTAGAAGTAGAAGAAGTAGTAGTAGTAGTAGTAGTAGTAGTTGTTGTTGTTGTTGCTGTTGTTTTTGCAGTTGTTGTGGGGGGTGGGGTAGAAGAAGTAGTAGTAGTAGTAGTAGTAGTAGTAGCAGCAGGAGTAGTAGCAGTTGTTGTTGTTGTTGTGGTGGTGGTAGTAGTAGAAGTAGCAGCAGATGTCGTCGCAGCAGAAATGCTGGTAAGAGCAAGTCGGGGCAGTAGCATAGTAGTGGTCGTGGCGGTCGTAGTAGTCGTCGTCGTAGTATCAATTGCTGCGACCGCTGAGACAGGAATTAGTTTCTGGTGCAAGGTATAGTATCGCGAGAACGGAGGCGATCAACAGCTGGATGGGCCGCTCACGGCATTTGCAACCCGAGGCAGTAAGCAAGAGCAGCAAAGATCGGTAGAAATGCCTTTGAGTAGTGTCTGCCCACGCTGGAAGCAGAAGAGGCCTTAGTACTCTACCTCAAACGTCTTGGTCAAGGGCCCGCTCTCGACGCGGGGGCGCTTGCTAGGCTGCGACGCGTCAGCTGCCTCTCGACGGGCAACCCAGGCTGCGATTTGTGCTTAAGAACCACTCGTGCGAGCTCTCACAATCGTCGGCGCTGTGCATGCAAAACCTGTGAACGAGGTTGCGCAAAAACTGAACCCAAGCCCGAAGCCCTAAGTCAGACCCCAACATGCTAGAGGTCCTCAGTGCCTCCTTGTTGGCCTCATCGCTGCTGGGCCCAAGCCGGGCCAAGGCCACGGCCGCAGGCGGTGTGGCTCGGCCGGCGGCACGGGCCTGTTCGACCAGCAGTTAACGGTTTCAGCACGCACAATTCGGCAGCCAGCCGCGCTTCCCCAGTCGAAGACGAATGACAGAGTAATTACATTGCCCCAGCTGGTCCCGACTCGGTTCAACAGCAGTAACCAGTGTTTAGCGTTTCAGGGGGGTCTGCGGTGCATACATGCAGCATTCCCAAATTCTGTGTGCTTTATAGTGTACTAGGGAAGATGCTTTTACAGCATGTTAGCATATTGTGATATTTGCCTTGTCC
This sequence comes from Symbiodinium sp. CCMP2456, assembly GCA_905221635.1. NCBI lineage: Eukaryota > Dinophyceae > Suessiales > Symbiodiniaceae > Symbiodinium > Symbiodinium sp. CCMP2456. The sequence continues at coordinate 4,467 of CAJNDV010029891.1, read as the reverse complement.
ACGGTTTTGCTGCATGGTCATGATGTTGCCGCGGTCCTATCTTCTGATGCTCTTGTGCGGACCCTACTCTGTTGGTGCTAGGGCTTCAGTCTGAGAGTGCGAATCCGGAGATTCAGTCCCAGTTTCTGCGAGGTCCTGGACCTGAACTCCTAAACCCCATTATGGTCGGAGAAGGGTACGAACATGCAGGCATGTGCTGCCAAGTGTGCCCAAATCTTTGAATCCCCACCCTGGGCTTCTTCACCCAAAATATGACCAACGATCCATGCAAGTAAGCTGTGGTGACCGATTTGTCGCAAGCAGTAAAATTAACGTCATCACTAGCCGGTTGTCAGGTAATGTTTCTATATACACACATACACACACACACACATAAACAAACATACGAGTGAACAACTACGTAACTAAAAGCAAGTAAACAAGTAATCAAGTGAAAAGACGTAGTTTGGCTTTAATCAAAAACACAGAGGTTTCTGGTGTTAAAGGGCGATTTGTTTCCGGAATCGGGTGTAAGATCAGTTGGTTAGGCTGAAATCTGTACAGTAGGCCCTGCGACCCGCATAGGTGTGTCGGGTAAGTCTTAAGTGCCGAGTCATTCTGTCGGAGAAATGTGCCAACCGCCCATGGGCGTTTTAAATATTCGGCCGTATTTCGACTCTCACGCTCGCACAAGGCCGGCAAGGCTCCACACAGCCGTATTAAGGAGCCGAGCAATAATTAAAACAGGACTGCTATCTGCTCCACCTGTGTGGAGTCTGTAAGGACTCCGTGGCTTTAGACCCTCACAGGGAAAACAGGGGCGTCTTGAATCCCGCGCCCATTTATTTTCACACATAAAATAAACTGTAGATATAAACATGAACATGTATATCTATGTATGTATGCATGTATGTATGTCTGCAACTGTATGCATGTAACTGTATGTCTGTCTGTTTGTCCGTCTGTATGTATGTATGTATGTATGTATGTATGCGAATCGACATATGCACACGTGTTTGTATGATGGCATTCGTAAGTGTATGCAATGAGGCACGAATACGAGTCAGTATCACCACGATAACATAGAGCAGCAGAGAAATCGATGCAAATAATCCAAGTATACGTACCAATCATGATTAGGATGCACACAAAACAGCAGACAGATAGATGAATAGATACAGACAGGCATATACACAGACAGATAATTGAAACCCTGATGAGAGAGAGAGAGAGAGAGAGAGCGAGATATAGGTAGGCGGGTGTGCAGATAGATAAAACAGAGAGAGAGAGGTACAAGTAGATGACAAAGGACATATAGAGAAGTAAAGAACAAAGATAGATAGCGATGGTGGGTAGGCAGGAAGGTAGATACGCGTAAATAAATCGATAGATCGTAGGTAGATGGATGGATAGTTTACGTAGATAAGTAGATACCATAGATAGTTAGTATTGCTTATCCATGCCGTGCTCTTCCAAAACGGTGTAGTTTGATGTGTCGATCCCACGAACCTTTGTGCTTTCTCGTGGCAGTCTTTGCGCTACAGCCGACAGTTCGGTGGGGGAGTACCAAGGCTTAGCTTCATGCTTTTAAACATGCAAAGCTCGTGGCACTTCTTCGACAACAGTGTTCTCCATCATGATCCCTAGGCCCTAGGCCCTAGCATCGCATCGAACTCAGCTTTCGGAGATGCGCGCCTGGCGAAACAGCGCAAGCCTTGGCCGTGTGTTGGCTTGGAGTGTTGCTGCTGACAGGCATATGTACTGGTAGAGCACTTCCAAACGATGATTTTTCCCACCCGCCCAGCTTACCAAGCCGCACCGCAGAAAACATCTTCCGAAATTGTTGAAATGAAAAGTGAAATATAAGTGTGTGAGGACCGTACTCTCCGAAGGATGTTAAAGCCGTGGGTTAGAAACCATGGATTTGCGAGCAACGATTGCGATCGAGATTACCAGGTGTGCCACGGCCTGCACGGGAAGGGGCACGTCCAAGTTCGTTTCATACGGCAGGTAGCTTTGTGCCTATGTAGAACCGCGCGCCTAAACAAACCACCAGAACCTAACGTTGAAGCTTGCGCGAAAGCGCCAGTTTCGAACTTGCACACGGAGCGGCCCACCGGCTCGACATCTCTGCTGCGCCATATGTGGCAGTGCCGCTTCAAGCGCCGGCTCGGGCCTGAGAGAGACTGTGAAACAGTCTTATGGTCCTGTTAAAATAACTGCTCAGGACCAGTATAGGGTTGATGTTGGGGATCATGCTGGACAGGGCAGCCAGCCCTACGACTGCCTGCAGCCTTTTTGTAGGTTCCCTTGCTGGCCCAGGTACTGATCCCAAAGATCGCCAACGCCAAGGCCAAGGACCAAGGCATCACTCGCATCCAGATGCACGCAGTGCCTTATTTCGATTTGGTGAGAGGGCTGTGTCCAAGACAGGTGATTTAGTGATCGCAGAAGAAAGGCATCCTGAGACTTGCGTAATTTCAGTGATCGCGTTGGGCCAAGCAGTGTCTTGCAGGATCAAGCATCACATGGCATGCTAAAAGACTGGAAAGGGCGTGGGAGCTTCTTACTTCCTCCTGCACGTGCACTTGGCGCTAGAGTCCTAGACATTTCTCAAAGCAGCGCTCTGGGAAGTTTTCTCAAGGTTTTAGTCTCGGGCGCAAGGAATACTTTGGGGAGCAGGCGAAATCCGGTTTCACAGTCAAACCTTGAGTCAGGTTTGGCTGCAAAATGATGTACGTCTAAGTTTAGAAAATTTTAGAAACATCCAGAGAAAAATCAATAAGGATTGGAGCAGGTAATCTAGGGGCCTTATAATTAGAATAGGATTTTGCGGGCTCCTTATTGCAGTTTTTAGAATTATAGTATAGTATACCTCCAAACTGCTATTCTATTTATTAAGGCCCCTATATTTCGGGATCCGGTGAAGAAGCCTGTTCTGCGGCCAAAGGCTCGTTGCAATCGACTCCGCTGGCTGCGGCCGCGCAGAGCAGAGCCTCAGCTCATGTGAGTTTTTAAGTTTTGTCGGCTAGCATCAAGTACAATCATCATCACCATAGAAATAATTAACAACAATACCCAGAACCACTACGCCTGACGGTGCAGCAGAGTTGAGCAGATCAGCGCTTCAGCATGCTGACTCAGCGAGCCGTTTGAATGACTAGCAGCTAGTATCTTGGAGTGGCGCTGGCCAAAAGGTCGCACATCTATCCGCCAAGGGGCAGTGACAGCTCCGGACGCGTCGCGTCAGCGGAGCCTGCGAGCTGCCCATATGGTCCGGGCACGACCGTCCCTCAACGAATGCAGAAAGTTCTGCTGCCGCTGCGATGGCGACTACTGCACTTACAGCATCCCGCGCCCAAGTCAATAGACACCCACGCGCACGGGGCCAGCTGAAAACCCCGCGTGACGCCTGCTCGACCCCTCCCGACCCACCAAAACAAGTGTACACAAGGGGCAGGTTCTCGCTCAGCAAGCCGAAGCCGCAAAGCCTCAATCCTCGAAAATGCGCCGACACGGCCTTTTGCAGAAAAGCGTTTAAAAACCCTCACGAAGCCCGTGTAGATCCCTTGTACCGTTAAGCCCTATGAATCCTTAGAAAAAGCCGTCAAGAATCGCAAACCCTGAGCCCTACAGTACTGTAACGGCCTCCTGCAGCCTTGGCCTTCCGAGGTACCGCTCCCGCGCCCAAAGATTCGGCCTGCGGCTGCCTGCAAGGTCAAAGGTCTACGATTACAAGGGTCACTATCATAAGGGATACTACTATGCTGGTTACAATATTTTTGGCTCCCACATCGCATTACGAAAAAAAAGGTTACGATTACAAACTCGAGTTACAGGACCTTCACCTCAATTATACCGAGGTTGGGCTCTGCAGGACGGTAATGCCGCCCTGCGCAGTGGATAGTAATCGAGTGGTGCCTGCGAAAAACCGAATGCAAAGCTCGGGTTTGAAAGAGCTGTCGACTGTAACCTAACCGGTGCGCGACGACGCCGGGCTTGGCCCCGAACTCGGCGGGTGTGTGCACTGATGAGGGAGATTGTGAGTTGACTCGTTGTCTGGTCTTGCAGAACCACTTATCGCCCGCACATGTTGGCGGCAGTGCGAGGTTGCCGTGATTCCAGAAAAACCAGCTATGCAGTTGGGAGAAGTTTGTTACTGCTAACCAGTGACACCCCTAGAACCCATCTATTGCTTCATTTTCAGTATACAAAACAAATAACAATCATGCCACAACCCCCCGCGCCTAGAATACTGAAACCTGTTTGCTGAAAGGCTTTGCGATGTTATTGGCTCAGCAAACCGTCTGTTGAGAATGATCCCCTGAATACCAGAAGATGACATGGAAGGGTGAAGACACAAATATATATATAATATAATATAATATAATATAATATAATATAATATAATATAATATAATATAATATAATATAATATAATATAATATAATATAATATAATGTAATATAATATAATATAATATCATAT